>JAODAL010048708.1:0-28770 GCA_025379985.1 Phyllomedusa bahiana | reverse complement strand
TTAAAAAACAGAAATTCATATTAAACCAAAGGTAAAATTAAAAGGGTTTGAAAAAAATACCGTTTATTATATAAAAACAAAAACTTACTTTTTTTTTTGATTTTTGGGCAACCCAGCTTTTGTTTCATTGACGCAGCTTTCTACTTAAATTTTTAAAACCGCAATTCTATATTCACCACAGGTAAAATTGAAAGGTGCAAAAATAGGGTTTATTATACCAAAAATAACAGTTACGGGGTTTTTTTGATTTTTTGCCCCACCCGCATTGTTCATTGAGCAAAAATTAGGGAAATTTAAAACAGAATTTTCTATATTCCCCACAGGTAAATTTTAAAAGGGTCAAAAAAAATTAATTTTTAATTAAACAAAACAAAACAGATACTTTTTTTTTGGTTTTTTCCCAGTCCAGATTTGTTTTTTTTAGACCCCTTTGGGGTTAAAAATTTGAACCCCAGCAATTTTGTTTTTTTTTAATAGAGGGATTTGAAAATAGCTTTTGATTTGCCCTTTTTTTTAAAAAAAGAGACTTTCAAAAACTATTCCAAACCTTCTCAAATTTTTATATTTCGGAACATGGAGGGAAAAATGCGGGGTTGGTAAGCGAAAAAAAGGGAGGGGGAAAGCACATGGGGGGTGGGGGGGTACGGGGGAAAAGGGGTGCCCCTTTCAGTGCGGGCCCAAACAAAAGGGCCATCCAGGGAAATCGCCATTTTGCGGGACTTTTGGGGGCCTGTCATCGCTGGGTCGGGGGGCCCCCTGGGGGAATCTAAAGTAAAGGGAAACTTGTCCCCCAATTTTCCCTTTTAAAGGGGTTTTTTAATGCAACCTGAAATCTACAGTCTTACCCCCTCGTCCTCGCAAAGGTACGGCCCCCAAAATGTGTCTTTCAGCATATCAGCACCCGCCCAACATGAAGGAAAAACCCCCCAAATGTCAACTGTTGTACCCCCCATGGGGAAATAATCCATTGTCTAAAGCCCTTTTTTGAGACAAAATGCGGGTTGGGGCCCAAAAGGGCATTTTAAAAAAGACCCAAGAGGTTGATTTAGTCTCCCTCGGGAGGGCCCCCATTTACTGATGCCATCAGAGGGGGGGAAAGGGGAAAGCGGTAAATTCGGAAAAAATCCCGGGCGGTCGGCCGTTTGCATCCCCCTTGCTTGAAAAGCCCCCCGGAACCCAGGCCCAGGGAAAAACCCAAGCCCGGGTTTATGGTTAAAAGGTAGGCCCTTGGGGGGCCCCCTTTTGGGCCTTTTTCCCCGCAGAATTTGGCCGGGTTTAAATTAAGGGATAAGGAGGGCCGAATTAAAGTTTTCCAAACGGGTTTCGGTCCCCCCAAAAACTTAATAAAGGAGGTTTTAAAAGGGGGACCCGGGCCAAAAAGGGGCCCCGGGGATAGCCGGGGCCAGGCCCCCCCCCTATCCCCCCCCTCTGCCACCCCCCCTCCCCCAACCCTAAAAAAGGTCCTAGCCTCCAGGGGGCCTTTTTTGGAAAAGATGGGGTTTCACCCCGCTTTCAAGCCCCCTTTGGCCCGAAAACCCAGAAAGGGGAAAAACCAATTTTTAAACCCCCCCTTCGCCTTTTGACAAATGCTGGTTAAATGGGGGGCCCCCAGGCCAAAAACCGGGATGTAACCAAAAAAACCCTTTCCCCCCACCCCGCCAAAACCCTTTTAATGCCCATTCCCCGGGGTTTTTGGGGCAGGGAAAGGTCCCTTTTTCCCGTTACCTGTACCTTGCCCCGGCCCACCTTACTCCCCCGCCATTTGACGACCTGAGCCGTTTTTACAGGGCCCAAAAGGCTAGCAGCCGGGCCTTCTGTTTTTCCGGGGTTTGGGGGGGGTGGGGGAAAAAAGAAAAAAAAACTTTAAAAACCCCAAAACCATCCAAACCCAAAAAAACCCTTTGGAAATTCGGCATTCCAGGTTTTTGGGCCCCTTGGAAATGTTTCCCTTTCCTTTCTGGGGGGACACAAAAAGGGGGTTTTTTGCCCCCGTCATGGCCCTCCCCTTTCCCCCCAAATTACCAGATGCCGAGCGGGGCTTTTCTTTCCCCCGGGAAAAAACCCGGGTCCCTCCCCGGGCCACCCACTGTCTTTTCTAAAATTTCAAGCACGTTGTCTCCCTTTCTGTGCCCGGAAAAAAGGTCCTTCTCACCACCGACACATGGACTAGTGGCAGGGGGCCAAAGGGCCCCGCTAATTTTCTGTGACAGTTCACGGGGTTGAGCTGGGTGGAGGGTCTTGGGGTGGGGTTTTGGCTCCCCAGGCTCGGGGCACCTCTTCAAAACCGCAGGGATGGTGCAGGGGGTTCTTTCCCCAAGGTCCCTCGGTGGCCATAACAGTGCCAGAGGTCACCAGGCCGTTATTGTGAAGATTTAATTCTGCCCTTTTCGTGGGAGACCGAACCACACACAGGTCAGGAGCCTGTGGATGGCTCTCCGCAAACGGAGAACCCGAGAGCTGGCTGGGTTGACAAGAACCTTGTGCCAGGCAAGGTGGTTGTTGCGATAACGGGCGACGAAATCTGTCTGGCGCCCTTAATTTAGATCGGTTTTAGGGCTGGAGCACAATTCCCTTGCCGGGCACATGTAATGACCTTGTCGTCAGAAGAAAAGAAATTCTTAAGAGCTACCCGGGTCTGGGTCTGGACTGCCTGCTGAAGAAAGGCTCGAGGTTCCTTGAGTTGCCACTTTCAAAAAAAAAAAAAAAAAAAAAAAAAAAAAAAAAAAGCCAGTTCGCACCCTGTTCGTCCCCCCGCCATGCTTGGCTGCGTTTTGTGCAGCGTCCAGCTCGACTCCCGTCAACCGTCTTCTCATTGGTTGACGTGGGCTCAACACGCCTTGGAATTTACCACCCTCCACATTGTCCAGCTGATTGCTGGGGCAGCAGCGCAAATCGCCATTACGCAGTACGAAGTGACACATGGGCCTTGACAAGCTGCGGGTGTGCGGTGCGGAACCCCCTCGGGTGTTGAACCACCGAGAGTGGAGGCCAGGTGGTGGTTTTGAAGAGCTCTGCACATTCCTTGCCAGGTTTTTGAAGAGAAGCCATATTTTTTTAAAATGGGGTCAGTGCGGAACCAATTGCCCTTTTGTCTGGATGAAGCATTGTGGTGATCTTAGTTCTGGAGGAGACGTTGTTTTGGACACTCTGGCTGAAACAACAGGTCCCGGCCAGCGACGGAGGAGGACCGACGGACACAGAGAAGATGCGTGACACAGAGCCTTCTACTCCGTCAAATCACCAAGGCCCGACCCACCAGTTTCAGTTTCACAATTTCATCGGTCTTCATTAGGCAAGTGGTACGGGGTCCAGCAGAAGCTAGTGCTTGCAAGGTGGACGCAATCAGCTCTCAGGGTGCATGATCTCAGGCAAGTTAGGCTCTGTGTTTTGTTTTGAAGCTTTTGTGCCGGAGGGGCCAGCGGAGGAAGGGAGGAGGGGGGAGTGGGAGGAAGGAGGGGGGGGGCGGGGGGAGAGGAGGGAGGGAGGGAGGCGAGGGGAGGGGCGGGGAGGAGGGAGATATTCCTAGACACCGATGTTACCGAAGTCCCTGCTTGGAAAGAGGGTTTTCGGTTGGCGGAATTGAGGCGGAGGAGGGGGGAAGATGAGGGGAAGATATGACTTTGCTAGTGCCCTGACCCAGAGGTTTGGGGAAATCAAGCTCCATCTCTCACCATGAGGTGCTTGGAATGCTTCCATTCTCCAACTTGATCTCGCATTAAGGAACCAAACGAACAACAAGTTTACTGGGTGGGCCACCCTCTGGATCCGGGTACAAAACAAAACTCCAGGGTACAAAACAAAACTCAGCACTTTTCCTTCCACCCACCCAAATAGAAGAGTAAGTAAATGCAGGAAATGGAGAAGACCCTTGCTGATTGATTCAACCTGGAGAATCTGTTGCGTTTGGCTCACGTTCCCCAAATGTCACAGTGGACACATCAAGCGACGTGTGAAAAAGCAGTAGAGTGCCAGTAGTAGGCGTTTAGGGCTGCAGCCAGGCACAAGGTGTGGCGGAAGCCTAATGGGTGACCTTTCTGGCAATCCTTGTTTTACCATCCTCACCAAGCGCATGCAATGCAGGCACACATCCATCACCAGAGATCAGCTTTAAGATTCATGGTGCACGAACTATTGCGTCTCAAAAACACCGATGTTTTGCCATGTGTTCCGGACCCCAAAAAATAACTTCTGGTATCCAAAATGGAACGAATATGCCGAGCTGGCTCGTCACGCCATTTTAGGAGGGTGTTGTCCTGCCAGCAGCAGGCGTGCATAATATCCTGAGCGGACCTTCAGCACAGCTGGAGAGGTGTTTCATTACAGACAAAACGCATCCGGCTCTTTCCACGTTTATTGTGGAGCGTTTGACTTTCATCAAGATGTGAATCAGGCATTGGATCTTGATGATGTTGTGGCCCCCCCCCAATTGCCGGAGGTCACCGATTTAGTTGCCTGGTTACTTCAAATTCCCTTTTCAAACAGAAATGGCCTCTGAATCCTTATTTTTAATTAAATTGATCATTTCTTACTGCAATTTTATTCTCTCTTTTTTTATTCTCTTTTGCTGTGGGAGACTGTCAAAAGACAGCAAGGTTTCATGGACAACACCGTATTCAATTTTATTTACTTCAATTTATCTTAAGGAAGGTTAGTTTTCGCATTGGTTAATGGTTTTTTGAGGTCATGTTGCTGTGAGATACGCTATATTTATGGTCCTAATGGAACGAAATGTGGCTTCTAAGTGGCATTTTCTCCTCACAATTTTTATTTAGTGGCGGCGACTGATAGAAGGAGGAAGTCATGAAGTTTTATTTTTGGTAGTCATGTAGCTGTGTGAGATAAGGATACAGCATATTCATGGTCCTTTGGAACCAGAAAGAAATGTGGCTTCTAAGTGGATTTCTTCCCTTCACAATTTTTAACAGTGGCTGAGAAAGAAAGAGGGAGAAGTCATATTTATATTTTTTGGGTCATTTAGCTGTATGAGATACAGCATAATCATCGTTCCTTTTGGATACAGAAATGTGGCTTCTAAGTCCAAGCATTCTCCCTCACAATTTTTAACATGTGGCTGAGAAGTCATTTTTATAATTTTTGTGGTCTTGCTGCTTTGGAATGCAGCACAATACTACAGGTTCCTAATTATAAAAAAATGGTGTTTCTAACAGTCATTTGTTCTTCACAATTTGACCCCAAAGTGGCCCCCTCAAGGGTCTTGCTTATGAAATTTTGTGGGGGGCATTTTGATTTGAAATTGCAGCAATACTACAGGTCCTATTCTAAAAAATGTTGTTTCTAATAGAATTTGTTCTTCACATTTTGTTCAAAGTGGCTCATGGGTCATGTTTTGAATTTTGGGGGGCATTTGCTGTGAATGCAGCCTCTATACTAATGTCCCTATTTCTAAAAAAATGTTGTTTTTTCTAACAGACATTTGTTCTTAACAATTGTCCAAAGTGGGAATTCTCAAGTGTCATGTTTGAATTTTTTGGAGGGCATTTGCTGTTGAAATTGCGCTATACTACAGATCTATTCTAAAAATGTTGTTTCCTAACGGACATTTGTTCTTCAACAATTGTCCAAAGTGGCCTCAAGGGTCATGCTTTGGAAATTTTTGGGGGGCATTTTGCTGTGACCATTGCAGCTATACTACAGGTCCTATTCTAAAAAATGTTGTTTCTAAAACAGACATTTTGTTCTTCACAATTGTCCCAAAATGTGGCAACATGGGTCATGCTTTGAATTTTTTGAGGGCATTTTGCTGTGACATGCAGTTACTACAGGTCCTTCCTATTCTAAAAAAATGTTTGTTTCTTAACGGGCATGTGTTCTTCACAATGTCATGGAGTGGCTCAAGGTTTGGATGTTTTGGGTGCTCTTGTTCAGAAAAGGGAAACAGGAGAATAGTTAGGACACTGTTAAGTTATGGAACATATTGCCAAACGGACTTGTTTGTGCAAGAATCTTTAACATCGCTTCAATCCTGTATTTGAGACAACCCATTTAATACAATGAAAAAAAAGGAGGAAACAAGACATCATGGTGGGATTCCATCCTATTTTAAAAATGTGTTTCCTAGAATTAAACTACTCTAAAAACTTGCATTGTACAAATAGCCTGGTTAAAAAAAAATTCCCGTGAATTGTACAAGGAGCAGGGGGAGTACAGGAAAACTTGACAGATTGGAGGTTATTTAAGTGGGACATAGACTATGGAAGCACCGGACCTCAGAGAAAAAGTTTACAGAGGAAATTTCTCCAGCACGCTTGATGAGGGTAAATGAGAAAAAGAATTGCCAAGCAAAAGGGCACCTGGGGTGTAATTGTAACAGGAGCGTTAACACCAGTAGTATTTCAAGGTGAAGCTTCAATTGGTTCCGCACCAACTGATAACGGTGGGGCAAAGGCGGCTTACCCAGGTTATGACTGTGTACTGAGGAAGGCTGGAGGTTTCTCACACTTCCGCACACTCTGCTTTCAGCACAGACAGTTTTTGTTGTGTGCTGCGTCATCAGGGCATTTTAATTTACCTGCGTGATTTTAATAGATGACGGAGACGCCAGCCTGGGCTCTCTCACCGCACCCACCTGTAACTCCGCCCATGGGTCATGCTGTGGACAGGACAGGTTCTAGTCAATGTCCTCCAGTTCAACTACAAATGGTGGTTGGGAAAAGATCTTTTCCGGCACTTTGTATACTGGGGGTCAGACAGGTTTAATTTAATTGGTCTACTGTGGCCAGGACTCAGACAGGGACAGTATTAGTCCAGTTCAACTTAAACAATGGTGGTTTTTGACAAAGACTCCTTTCTGGCACTTTTTAAACTGTGGGGGGTCGTTTCAGACAGGTTTAATGGTCATTCTGCGGTAAGACAGTATATTAGGTTAGTGTCCAGTTCAACCTAAAATGGTGGTATTGAAAGGACTCCTGTTTTGCGGCACTTTTAAACTGGGGTCATGCAGGTGCGGGGCTTATGCATGCGTTCCAGGACAGGGATTATTCAATGTCAGTTCAAGAGTAACATGATAGGTTCAAATCTTACTGCTTCTGGCACTTTTTAATTTGTGGGTTGATTTAAGGTTTTTTTAAGGGTCATGTCTGTGGTACAAGGGACAGGGGATAGGTGAATATGGTCCGCTGTGACTTTTTTTCTGTGTCTTTTATAACTTAAGTGTTTGTGCTAGATTGTAGCAGTTATCCATTTTGAACTTTTGTGGATGTGTTAATTTAGTTCTCCTGCTTGTTTGGGGTGCCAGTCATAATGTGAAGTGTTGTTGCTCTCCCATAGACCTTTAATGGTCATCGCTCATTAAATCGATGCTACTATCAATAAACCTTATCGATAGCGGCCGACTATCATACGCCATCTGATACCAACGCAATCGCTCAACACTAGTGGTAGAGAGTAGTAATATGTTAGCCATCCATAGAGACAGGTAATGTAGTTGTAGTTTTTACTGGCGGAACACTCTGCAAATGTCCTTAGCAAAGAAAATACATTAAGTATGATTTTTGGCGCCATTTTTTTGTGCGCGTTAGTAGCGTAGAATGTGCCTGAATCTATGAACCTGTTCTACTGCGGGTCATAGATTTAACACTTTCTAGCTACAAAGCGACAATTCTGGCTCAGTTAAACCACTTTTTTTTAAAGTGTTAGCAGTTCCACAGTAAATTTTGCCGGATTTTTATGTACTAAACCATAAATTTTTAGAACTAAGTTGTAGTGCAACACCCTGGACGCCCCGATCTCAGACGCATTACAAAGTATCGCAGGTGCTTTAAAATGCGCCGAATACTGGAGTGCACCTTGTTAAAAATATAGTGAAAAGGGTTGCGCCAGTTTTCGGGCTGAAAAGACCCCAGACTTCTAGCACAGCCCCATACATACATGTCACACTATGTGTCAAGGTGAATTGTATAATTTGTTGTATCAAGAACATTTGACATATAATAGCCTGTAAAATTCACTGTACTTACAAAAAAAAAATAATAATAATATTTTATTTAATATTTTATATTTAATATCAAAGTGGACTCTGCAAGGATTTTCTAGAATGTCCCGACAAAGTCTGCAGGAGTGTATTCCCCACTATCAGTGACAGCCAGACTCTCCAGATAGAAGGCAGTCAGGGTTTGTTACAGTCAATGCCTTCCTGATCTCTGAATATAGAGCATTCAGTAAACCCTGTGTATACAGTTTAAAGGTAAGTTCACTTAATTTTGATGCTGTTTTCAACGCTGTTTTCAGAGCGTTTCCTCACCCAAAACAGTGTAGAAAATAGCCAAAATGCACCCAGTTCATTTTCATTAACTCCTGTGTAAAACATTGTTGTAGTTTGCACACAACAAGGTCTACACATGTGTTATAGGCGCTGTTTTGGGAGCTGAAAAATGTGTCATGTCCATTCTTGAAGTGTACTTAATGCTGAAAATTCACATAGGAATCAGTAGAGAGCTTCAAAACATCATCACTTTTTTTAATACATTTTTTGTGCGTTTTTTTTGCACTGCTAATTTGTATGGGTGTTTCAGAAAGAATACTGTGTTGGAAAACCTTGTTGAAATATCTTGTTGAAAACCTGATCAAAATATAATCTCTTCTAAAATATATACCAGTGCATTAAATACTTATTTTCCCCACTGTTATTTTCACACATTTATAGTCAGTTGAAACCATAAGTTTATATACACTATATAAAAAGACAGATATTCATGTTTTTCTCACTATGTGACATGAACTCAGAATAAATCTTACCTGTTTTAGGTCAATTAGGATTTATTTGCCAAATGGCAGAATACTGCATTGTCTATGCAATGCAATAGGCAGTATAAACAATCGCACCCCTAGTGGTGAAGGACCCTAAGGGGACTCAAAGTTAAAGTAAAAAAAAAAGTTTTTAAAGTGTAAAAAAAAAGTATTAACAGTTCAAATCATCCCCCTTTTGCCATTTACCAAATAAAATAAAAAAGTTACACATATTTGGTATCGCCGCATCTGAAAAAGTCTAATCTATTAAAATATAACATCACTTATTCCGTACGCTGAACACCGTAGAAAAACAAAATTCCAAATGCTAAAATTGCGTTTTTTTGGCCATTTCACGTCTCATAAAAATTGGAATAAAAGTGATCAAAAAAGTCTCATGTATTCCAAACTGCTAGAAATAAGAAGTACACTTCAGTCCGCAACAAATGCACCCTCACTCACGTGAGTAGGTGTTAGTATAAAAAAGTTATTGGTCGTACAAAATTGCGCCGTGGCCCAAGATTCAATATTAGAAAATGTTTGGAATTTTTTTACGGTACCAACACATAATGGAAACCATGCATGTTTGGTATTGCCAGATGCCGAATAGAGATAACACATCTTTTTTACCGAAGAATGAACGCCATAAAAAAATCTCCCACAAACATGGAGCAAGTAATTTTTTTTTCCCAATTTGCCGCACTTAGAATTTTTTTGCCGTTCTTCAGTATATTTTGTTGTAATATGAATAACACTATTAGAAAGTAAATCTTGTCCAGCAAAATAAAAGCCCTCATGTGTCTATGTAGGTGGAAAAATAAAAAAAAGTTATGGCTTTCAGAAGGCAAGGAGGAAAAAAATTTAGAGCCATATTATTATGACCGTCCGTCAGGAAGGGGTTAAATAAAAAAGTTCTATGTATCAGTATTGAAGAAGAACTATGACAAAATAGTCAAAGAAGAACCAAGTGCAAAGCTTTAAGACTTGCAGGTAAGAATGGCCTGGTCTTGAACTGGTTAGGTTAAAGTTGCAGTCAATTCAAATTATGCTAAAAAAACTTTTTAAAGATTACATTTTTCACTCTACAGTGAAAAAAGTGTAATTGAACTTATAGGCCACTCATACAGTACCTGATAGTATTTTGATCAGTATTTTACAGTATTTGTAAAAAATGGAGCTCACACATAGAATTAATGAAATACATGAAAAGATTGTCTCCTTTTCCGTGTTTTTAGATGCACTCCAAATTCTGGCTTACACATACTATTGCAGAATACTCCTGTATGAAGGTGGTCTTAGACTTATTTATCGGAGACAAAGGTTAATAATAGCGGGCAAGGTATTGATGTTTGGTATGGAGATTCTATTTAGAAAAGACATTTATTACATTATGTTAGTTTCACAGGAAAATAAAATGCATGTTTTTATTAAATAATTACATTTTTATTTTTGAAGGTGTTAATAATAGACCAGACATCCCACATTATTTGCCAAACAGATAAGTTAATAATAGTTTTGTTGTGCATAATGGTTGCTTTAATTTTAATGGTCTATTTATAAATAGAGCCAGGTTTTCTGGAATTCTCAAATTTTAACATAGTAATAATGACACAAATTGCCTAATATACTTACTTTACTTGCCTTATTTTATTCCCCCTCAACAGCAGTCTTTGGGTCCTTTCCTGTTGTTTTTTTTAGCTACAATAATATGTGATCATGTGACAACAGTGACCAATTACTGCTAAGAATCAGTGTTGCTGGAATAAATTCCTGTTTGTTTCAACACTAGTACGATCAAATTTGCAAAAAAAAATCAGGTTTTGGACATCCAACAGAGGGTGGTAATTAACGTCATAATTTTAAAACCCTGAATCCTGTTTCTAGAGGTTACCACAGGATTCAGATTGGGCCCCATCTCTTTTATTATATTATTTTGACCTTACACTAAAGTGCACAGTAAAAATACCCGATCTTTGAAGATGATACTAAGTTTTGTAAAGAAAACCCCAAAATTAGAGGGTTAATGGGTTTTTAAAAAAAGGGGATCTGGATAAGTTGGAGGCCTGGGCAGAGAAATGGCAGATTGGGTTTTTAACACAGATAAATGAAAAGGTTATGAATGGGGGGAAAAATCCTTTCCCTTTGATTCCCTTGTTAAAGGGAAAAAAAGCTGGGAAAAAGTGACAGGGGAAAAGGGGACTTGGGAACCCTGGGGGGAAAGTAATTAAAAACTTTTGACCCAAAAGTGTCGGGCCCGAAAGCTACCAAGGCTAATAGGTCTTGGGGTGTATTAAAAGGGGCAAAGTTTGACATGTTGAGAACATTATTCCCCAAATTATAAAGTCACGGTTGGGAACCAACAGGGAAATTTTTGGGTTTTAAATTTTTGGACACCATTTCCCAAAAGGAAAGACATTGTAGGTTTAAAACGGGCACAAAGGCGGGCAAAAAAAATAATAAAAAGGCCTGGGGGACGGGAAATCCCCAGAAAGATTAGAAAGGGTTTTTAAAGGGTTTAATTTAAATTTAGAGAAAATTTACAGAACAAATATGTTTAAATTTATTAAAGGTCAATTTATAGAGATCTTTTCTCAAGACCCTATTTAGCCCCGGGGACTGTATTTGAAAAAAGGGGGATCCTTACATTTTTAAAGGAAAAAAAATTTTTATACAAAAAACATAAAAAAGGGATTTTTTACTGTAAGACCCGGGGGGGACTGGGGGAACTTTTCTGCCGAGGAACTTCTCTGGAAAATTTTCAAAACAGGTTCAAAAGGTTTTGATGCATTTCTAGAGGGGTAATAAATTTTAAAAAAGTTATAGTGGCTAGGGGTTTGGAGAAGGGTTGTTGATCCAGGAATTTATTCTGATTTCCCCGGTTTTGGGTTGGGAAAGGGAAATTTTTTCCCTTTAAATGAGGATAATTTGCTTCTACCTCCTGGGGGTTTCTTGGGTTTTAAAAAAATCTAGCAAAATTTGGGCAAAAATGGATGGAAAATCCCGTCTTTTTTTGGCCCTTTCCCAAAATATGTAAAATTTTAAAACCCGTTTGGGGTTAAGATTTTTTTTTGGGTTTTGCCAGTGTGGCATGGGCCCTTTTAAAAACAAAGTCACTTTTGGTTACCGTTTAAAATTTGGGTATGGGCCCTTTGTTTTTGGTAACCAGGAAAAAAAGTGGACCAGAATTTTAATTTCCCATTTCTCAAAAAGCCATTAGACTAGGGGGAATGGTCCCGTTAAATATTAAAAAACCCGAGAAAAAAACCCCAACCCCAAAATTTTTTACGGGTTTTTTACCAGGGCGTTGCCAAAATATGATTTGAGTTGTTTCTAATCAAATTGTTTACATTATGGTAAAATTTTACATTGACCCAAGTCTGAAGCACAACTTTTATTATTTTTGGCAGCAAATTTAAAAATGGAAAAGCCCTTGAATTATTCAAACGTTTCGTACTTTTGTGTTTATCCATAGCGATTTACTAAACTTTTTATGTGGCCATCTTTCATCCCTAGTATAGAATTATCTATTGTCAATATTAGATAAGAAAAAACAATTTTTCCTCTTATCAGTCTTCACTTATGTTTTCTATGGTATTTCCATTGTGGAGTATAAATGACAATATGCAGTAAGTAAAAGTGTCTTATTATTTAGATTCATACGGTACCTGTGGAAAAAAAATACTTTTTGGGAGAAAACCCTTTTAGTCTACAATGGAAAAATTTTTGGCAATTTCAATTCTTAAACAAAAACCCGTAAAGCATGGTTGCCTCCTCGCCAGTAAAACTCAATATCATCAGTGGTTTTAGCCATTGAAAAAAAAAAAAATTCAAAAAATTATTCCCTAAAGGGTTTAAAATAAAAGAAGGAACTAACAAAAAAATACTAAATTAATTTTAAAAACACAAAACCCACATAATTTTATTTTTTTTTAGTAGGGCTAGGGATTTTAAAAACCCTTTCTTTTTAAAGAAAATTTTTTGGCCTTTTATTGCACTACACCAGATCTGTTTAAACCCCATTAAGGCAAAAATTGGGAAAGAAGAGATGCCCCAAAAATGTCACAGTCTCTCCAAATCTAGCCTGTAAACAGCTTACAGAAACAGCTGGAAGTTTTATTTTATTGCTAAGTTTTAAAATGGCAATAAACTTGGTAATAGTGTTTTTATTTTTATCTTAAAGGGGGGTTTTTCTCGCTAAAGGCTTGGGTTTTTATGTTAAAAAATCTTGCAAAAACAAAATCACTTTGCAATATATGTCCATTAAACCCGTGTCCCATCTATTCAGGGGATTTTCCCCCCTTGTATGGGCCGCAATTGCTCCTCGGTTGCTATAGCTTTTCAGACCTTTTTGATCTCCCTGAAAAGTGCCAGCAATGGTTGCTTTTAGCTACAGGGCCCCGGCTTTACTGCAGCCCGTGGAAGCCCGTTAAAAACGCCCCTTTAAAAACAAAGTGAAACAAGGAAAACAGGGCTGAGGGAAAAATGAATCAATGTAGTGGAATCCCCTTTAAGGGCCTCTTTTTAAATTTATATTCCCATGTGGAAAATTTGTTGCAGATATTTATGCAACTAAAATACTAAAAATCTGTTCCATTTAAATGACTGAGGCTGCTGTGATGGCAATCATATGGATTTCTGGAAGTTTCAATTAGATGAAAAAGGAATTTTTCCCGACATCTCCCGAAACAAAACGGCCCCATGGGAAAAACCCGTAAAGTGTTTCCTTTAAAAAAGCAAGGAAAAAACCCCAACCCCTTTACTGTGAAAACTTACCCCAAACAAAAGTTTAAAAAAAAGGGTGGGGTTTTTCATTCTTATGCATTTCAGGCTCATCTGAGCCCTTGATCAGAGACTACAACATTATGCATGACACCTGGCTAAAAAAATTTGCATTTTTTTTAATTCTATTTGGGAAAAATTACACAAAAAAAAGGACTTGGATTTTTACCTTGCTGGAACAGAAGTCTTTTGGATATTTGCCTAAGTCGACGGCAATCCATTTAAGGTTCAAACTTGAATGGGCTCCACCGAGGAAAGTGCCTACAAACAGGGTGATTGCTGTATTTTTCCTCTTTGATTTCAGGGGGAGATAATTTTTAAAACCCTTTCACAAACCTTTGGGCCCTTTATTTTTTGTCCTGGTGGTTTGGGGGGTTTCACGCCCCTGGACGTATGGTTACTTTCCCGAGGATCGCGCGAAACTCTAAGGAAAGGAGTTCGCGGTTCGGGGCCGTGGGCCCCCCGACCCCGGTTCGCCCCGGGGGGGGGCCCGGGTTTTTAACCCCTTAATTATCGGCCGATCGGGGGTCGCAAAAATTTTAAGAGAGACGCGGGAGGAGATGCCCCTCCTGCGTCTCGTCGGCGGCAGCGCGCACGGTTTCGGGCGACCCCGTGCAGCCCCTTTGCCCCCCTACGGACCCCACGGAGGAGGGAATGCCTTCCGGGTTGTCTGGGGACGTCCGACGCCCGGCCGTGCCCTGTGGGAAATTGCCCCGGGGCATCGTGAAGGAAAAGTTACCATGGGGAAACCAGTCAAAAGCAAAAAAGCTATGTACTGTTTCCCATTGAATGGAGATCTAAAGATCTCTCTTTTCAAATCCCTATGGGGAAAAGTAAAAAAAAAATAAGGGGGGGAAAAAGTAAAAAAAGTGAAAAACTTTGAAAAACCCACAAACCAAAAAAAAAAATAAAAATCCCGTACACCCCCCTTTTTTCCCCTTTTTAAAAAACCCCAACGCCCCAAAAAATTGATCAAAAAAATAAATAAAGTCCCCCAATTTTTGGTATCGCCGCGGGCGTAAAAATTTCCCTAAAAAATTGTCATGTTAAAAAACCCGTAACGGGGGAACGCTTTTTAAAAAAAAAAACCAAAAAAAAAAATTTCACGGAATTAAGATTATTGTTCACCCCGCGCCCCTTAAATGGTTTTAAAAAGCGATCAAAAACCCTAGAAACCCCAAAGTTGTACCAATTAAAACGTCCAGTTCATCCCGAAAAAAAAAGTCCTCATAAAAGCTCTGTATCCCGGAAAAAAATAGAAAATTTTATAGCTTTTCGGGAAGATAGCGATGCAAAAAAATTGTTTTACACACTAAAAAAACTTTTTTTTTTTTTTTTAAGGCTTCAGCTTAAAAAAAAAATATAAAAATAGGGTATCGCCATAATGTAGGGGGCCCAAAAGGAAAAGTAACTTATCACGGATACTCCCAGGGTGGGGGGGGGCCCCCTTGTTAAAAAAAAAAAAAAAAAAAAAACCCTACTAGGATTGCAGTATTTTCTTCACCCTTTGGCCCCCAAAAAATGGATTTAAAAGCGATCAAAAACTTTGCCCCCCCCAAAAATGATATAAAAAAACGCCCAACTCATTTTTGAAAAAAAACAAGCCCTACACAGCTCCAAGCAAAAAAAAATTTAAAAAGGTTATGGCTCTGGGACTAGGCGATGAAAAAAGTTTTTTTCCCTGGTTGAATAAAAGTGTTTTTTAAATTGGGTATAAAAGCATTTAAAAACATAAAAAAATATAAAAATTTGGGGTATGGTGTAATCGTTTTGACCTGCTGATTTAAAGTACCATGTAAATAATACCTTTAAAAGTGCCCGTAAAAAAAATAAAAAAAAAAAAACACTCCCAAGATTGCTTTTATTTTGTTAAAAAACATTCAAAAAAAAACCTTAATAAAAGTGAACATAGCATCTATGAAACCCCCATAATGGTCCCAATAAAAACTTCAACTCTCCCGCAAAAAACAACCCCAAAAACCAAAGCTTTTGCCACGGGAAAAAATAAAAAAGTTTTGGCTGAAAGAATTGAACAACAAAAAAGAAATTTTTTTTATGGGACGTATTTAAAAAGGGGAAAAAAGTAATAAAACAGGAAATAATATAAAAAATCATTTCATTGAAATTTGGTACCGCCCCCCCTTAAAAATTTTAAAAATTCATTTACACTGCCCCGGGGGAATGTTGAAAAATTGAAACTCAAAAAACAATAAAAGAATTTGCGTTTTCCCCCTTTTTCTTTGGCCAATGCTAAAAAAAAAAACTTGGAAAAACCTGTGCACCCAAAATGAAACGTTACCCCCCTTTGATGGCCCCTGAGGGGTGTTTTGTTTCCCAAAAATTGGGGGGGCTTCGGGAAATTTTTTCGCCGGGGGTTCGGCATTTGGGGGGGGCTTTGCAAATTGCGACTTTTGGCCCCAACCAAAAATCTGCGTTCCAAAAGCCAAATAGGGGCCCCCTCCCTTTACGCCCTGCTATGCGCCCAAAAAGCAGTTTCCCCCACTTTGTGGGGGTATTCCCCGAACTTGGAAAGAAATTTCTTAAAAAAGTTTTGGGGTTTTTTTTTTCCAAGATTCCTTGTATATATGAAAATTTTAAGCTAAAATTGAAAATTTTTTGGGGAAAAAAAATGTTTTTTAAATTTTCAAAAGCCTTAGCTAAAAAAATTTGTAAATCACGTTTTGGGGTTTTCTATATACTCAATGCACCCTGGATATTTTCCCTTTTTAAGGGGGTTGTAGTTTCCCAAATTTAGCGGTTTTTAGGGGGTGTTTATTAATTTTTAGCCCTTAGGGGGGTCCCCAAACTGAAAGGGCCCGCCTAAAAAAATTTGGGTATTAAAAAGGGCCCCTAGAGTATAGAGGGCTCCTCCTATTTAGGGGTTTAAAGGGTGACCCAAAATTTAAATGCCCCTGGGGCCAAAATATGGGTATCTCTAAAACGGCGCCCTTGGGGGAATTGATATTAATTTGCTTTTTCCTAGTCAATTTACTGTTTTAAAGAATAATGGAAAAATATTGAAATCTAAAAAAAAAGAAAAATTTTTTGGGAAATTTTCACCTCCACTTTGCTTTATTTCTGTAAAAATATCAAAAGGGTTTAAAAAAACTTCCCTAAATAGTGTTGAAAAATACTTTTAAGGGGTCTAGTTTCCGAGGGGTTCATTTTATGGGGGTTTTAACATGCGGGCCCCCTAAAACCACGCCCAAAATTTGGAGTGGTCCAAAAAAATGTAAAATTGCAAATTTTTTTGAAAAGGTGGGGAAATTATTTCAAAATTTTCAAGCCCCTAATGTCGAAAAAAAAAAAAAAGAAAATTTAAAAAAAATTATGCCAACCTATAGGGGGAAATTTGGTAGTTGCGGGTTATAAAAAAATTTTTTTGGGGAATAATTTTCTGTCTTCCCAGCAAAAAATTTTTTTGCAACTTTAAAAATCCCCAAATTTTTTCCCAAATTTTCATAAAATTTTGATATTTTTCACAAACAAAAAAGGATTTTTAGGTTTAAAAATTCTTATTTAATTTTAAAAGAAACAATGTGTCACGGGGAAAAAATCTCTGAATCCATGGTTTAGGAAAAAGTGTCAAAATGTTATTCTCACTTTTAAAAAGGGGGACAATGCCAGATTTAAAAAAATAGGGCTGGGGTTCAGGAAGGTAAAAAACGGCTGGGCCCCTTAAAGGGGGTTTTAAAGGGGGGTTTGTCTCGCTCCCAAATTTTAGTTTAAAATTTTTAGGGAACAAAAAAATAAAGACTTTTTCCAAATATTTTTGCTTTGTTAATCTTTTTTCCCTTAGGGAGATACAAGTGTTTTTTGGGCCCTCCAGGGGCTTTTTTATTTCCCCTTAGAAAATGACCTAAAAAACAATTCCCCCCCCTTTGCTTTTTGGGTTTTTGGTGATAAGATAGCAGTGAGTAAAAGTCATCACCAGGTCACAGCAGGGCAGGTCTATGTTTGCTTGGCAGAAAACAGAAATGTAATTAGGGCTTTTGTTTGAGGGATCAGATAAAAAGTCCTGTTGTAGTTTCAGTGTTTTTCTGAGATAATTGATCTAATTAGAAAAACTGAAAACCCAGGGGTTGGTTGTTTATGAAAATTTTCAGTCAGTCTAAAACCGGGAAAGGTGACAGGAAATTTCTTTTCATAAAGCCTAAAAATTTGGGTGGGGGAGACAATCCCTTTTAAAGGGGTTTGGGGACAAAATAAATTTTTAAGAAAAAAAATAGCATTCCTATAAAAACAAAAAAAAATTTTTACTCCCTTTGATAGTGCCTTTTTCCAGTACCTGTGGTATTTTTGTTTTTTTTCCCCTGTTGTGATCGGTTAGATCGCAACCCAATTTAGTGACAGTATGGGGTTTTTCCCTTGACATCACCCATCAAACGTGCAGGGACACATTGCGGTGATGTAAAAAAAATGCTTTGACTGCTGAAGCCAATGATTGGCTTCAGGGGTCATATGACAACTGCAAAAGAGCAAATAAACAGAGACTGGTGGAGATTGCTGGCAGCTTCAGTGCTGGATCAGCTGTCAGTGCATGGGTAAGGTTATTTTTTATGTCTGCTTTACTATCTGGCTGTAGCCTTTCTTAAGGGCTTGTGCCCTTTTCCTGATTCATTTTTAGTAAAAAAATTATTTTTCCCAGGGAAAAAAACAATGTAAAGCATCTTCCCTTAAATCTTTATGCTGTGTAATTCCCCTGTTATTCCTCCTAGAAATGTATTATCAATCTATCGGCTGGGTGTTACCAACTAGAGATGTGTTCTTGGGTTGACATTTCAGTCTGTTTGCGACCCTGGGTGACATATGTGAACAGGGCTGCTCCATTTTTTGCGTGTGTTTTGAGCCAAACAAACTTTTGTAGCCATGTTCTATAAATTTTAAAAACTGGACCCCAAAAAAATTTGCATAAACGAAAAAGGGACCAAAACACTTTTGAATGCACCAAAGGTGTGGGGTGTGTCACACTACAGTCGTACAGTTTCCCAAAGTCCGGCACAAAACTGTTAAACAAATCCATACTAGTTCAAATAGCTAACGAGACTTTTGCCTTAGAATGGGCCATTTTAAAAAGTGCTGCGATCCCCACTTTATAGTAGTGTCGGATTGTACACTATTAACAACAGAGGTAGAACTGACAAGTCGCCGCCAGGTCCAGACATGTCCCCTCCCCCAGTGTGTGCAGAAAGACACACCCTTTGAAAACTGGAATGGGACCCCACTTCAGAAATTAAAATCATTTTTGAAAGGAAAAAGCAGGCAACGCAAAGTTTAAGAAAATGCCCCGAAATTTTTTCAATGGTACAAATTTAACTAAAGTATATCAAAGGTCCTCTTTAAATTTAAGTTGGACACCCCTTTTAAAGTAACCTGTTGTCAGAGGAGTTATATGAGATTTAACAAACAGTGCCTCTCTCATTAATAGGCTGTTCTTGGTATTGCATCTCTGACAATTTTCCACAGCCATGGTTTTCTCTCTCATGCAATCTTGTCAAGTTTCAATAAATATAATATGGGTATGATATATATTATAGTTACATTGGGCTGTTGATGTACCTTTACAAAATGCCGCATATTTGGGCACGTATTTCTCCACGTATTGCGTTAATTACTGTCGAAAATGCGCGCCACAAAATTTCAAATTTCAGTAATCCATAGCTCTATAGAGGCTAGGGTTAGTGCGTCCCCTGGATACAATAGATGTAAATTTTTGTTTGCGCGGGGGGGGGAGATTTGACATGTCAATTGTTTGCGGTGATCGCGCCCCTGCAATGATGTTTGGGGCGGCCCTGGCCAGCCCCCTCCCCTGTGCTTGGAATTAGTGTTGATCATCGCGTGGGTTTCCCAAAAACCCAAAAGTACTATATGTGCCGCCCAAAAAGCCGGTGAACATTACCCCTTAAGATTTTCCTATCAAATTTTGGGAAAACCAAAACAAATAACTATGAATGAAGTAATAAATGATTTCTGTAAATACAGTTAGAATCAGAAGTTTTTTTCACTTTTATAGATTTGGTAAGAAATAATAAAAAAGGCAAGTAAATATGTTATACGATGCATTACATAAGCAGTATAGCTATTAAAGTTTTTTTTTTTCATACTTTATGTCAAGCTACTGCAATTTATAAAAAGACAGAGCATCCAACCCAAAATTGGGTCAGGTTAGTTCTGAATAATTTGTAATGCTGTGTACTATTTGCCAAGACTAACAGATCTCCCAGGCATCTATACATTTAATTTTCAGGTTTCAGTTGTGTTAATAAGAAAATGCTTGTTGTCTAAAAATCTTCAATAACACTGTAGCACTTGGTGATTTATGTGTTTTCAGCTTTGTCTTAAGAATGCTATGATGTGTACCACTGAATTTACAACTCATGCTGTGTTTTGTAGCAATGAAATTTAAATACAAAGTAGTTTTGCATCTGGCTTGTTCTGACACTTCAAATCTGTGAATCTGTAAAGCTTTATAGCTTGCTGTTTAACATGAGTAAAATCAGATTATGTGACTAGGCATGTCTGAGGTATGCTCATATTGCACATTGTGGGCTTTGTGAATGAGGTAAAATGCCTTTTTTAGGAAAGTTAGACTTTCTGGCAGCATATTATAAATATTACAATTACTGTATCATATTCCAATACAGTGGTACCTTAGTAAAAGTCATTAATCTGTTCCAGATCCTTGGACTTATACCAAACTGGACTTATACCAAATGAACTTTTCCCATAGGAAATAAATAGAAAATAATGAGTCTGTTTTAATAATAATAACAATTGGACTATTGTGTATCATCCACAATACTACTCATGTTCTCCAAAAGCAGCCTGGATGAAGCTGTAATAGTGGGAATATGAGCTGTAGCCAGCCGCAAGGTGACTGTGTTTTAGCAGAGATATATCAACATAACTCTGCAGAGGGTTGATGATGGCAGGTCTGTGAGAGGTTTACCAGAGTTCCAAATCGCCTCATACACACTATTGCATACTCTGAACAAGCAGGCTACCATGCCGTCTATTCCCCAGCCGGAGCAGGAGATAGGAGGATCGGGTGTAAAGATGCGGAGGAGACAGCGGCTACAGAGGTAAATCACTTCTGAGAGTGCTTGATTATAGAAGCCGCGTGGAATGTCTGTGTGCAGCCAAAGCAGCACTCCCCTCCGGGAGCAACCTCCTCTGTTACACCTATGCTGTCATGCAGGTCCAGGCCACCTCGAGTCTTATTCCAACCAAATAGAGATAAATGAGCCCTAACAAGTTTGAATTCAAGTCGAACCTCGAACTTTGAGAAGTACAGTTCGACTTTTGACTTTCCGGCTCCACATCTCACCATCCGCTACAGCTTTGAATGTGAGATTACCATCATTTTATAGACAATCATCTTACCTATCTTATACATAAATTTGACTTGCAACTGCTTAGCATATGCTAAGTTGTGCAGATTTTTGTCATGTAACTGCATTGTTATGGTTTTGCTCATACTAATCAAAATTTTAGGTTTATTTGGCTATCAATATTACCTGGATCCTTCTGGGCATGCTCTCGATCAGATTCAAGCATGTCTTAACTGAAATTTGATCCCACGTCTCCTCTACACATTCCCAATGTTGGTGCATTCTGGACTTGGATACAAATACAGCTTTTTCTTCAACTTTACCCACAAGTGTTTGATTGGATTAATGTCTGGGAATTGTGGGGGCCAATTCAGAAACTATACTTTATTGTCATTGAACCCTTTCTTTGCCAATCTCAATGTATGCTTTGGATCGTTGTCCTGCTGGAACACTATGACGTCCTTTTAAACCCATAGTACTCGAGGGTACGAAGAAACTCTTCCTGTAGGATACTCACATATTGGTCAAGTATCCAACACCTTTGATTGTATAACAACCCCATATCATCAGACTTTCTCTACTGAAAGACCCACTACTACCCATGAGAGCACAATCTATTGACTTTCGTCTCATCACTCCAAGTCACCTGTTTCAATTCTTTTACTGTTCACTTTTTGTACTTCTTTGTAAACTCAAGCCAACGCTTGAGGATTCTTCACCTTTTTCAGGCCACCATTCCATACTTGTTTAATACATGTTGCACCATTGCTTGCATGGACTTCTGTGATCTTGCTATTACGAAGAATACGAGCCACCACTACTGCCATGTTTGTCATGTCAGAACTGATAAACCTTGTGATGAACCAACTTGTTGATTATGATATTTTGTCATGGCACCACATGATGCAGTTTGGCAATCTTCTTGGGGAGAGACCTCTATCGATGAGTTGGATCATGCTTTCTCTTTCCTTGGAAAATCTTTTTCATAGCTGCTCCTCAATTCTAGTGACCAGTGACCTTTCAATTGGGAATCCGCCTAATAACACACTGAGCTATTAAAGAATGTGAAAACAGGCTGTAGTTTGTAATATACAAGGAAAAAAGATGGTTCCACCACCAGGAGCAAAACAGTAACACTGCAGTTACATGACAAGAATCTGCATAACTAAGCATATCCTAAATTGCTGCAAGTCAAATTAATGTATGAGATAGCCAAGATGATTGTTTATATAATGATAGTAGTCTCACATTCAAAGCTGTAATGCATAGTGAGATATGGAGCCTGAAAGTCAAAAGTTCAAAAGATTGTTACCCTTTGCTTTTTAATGTATAATATTATGTAATAAATCTGTTGATCGCTAGATAAAAGAGAGATAACTGTTTACATTTTACCAAAAGGAAAAACTTAACTTACAAAATATAAATACATTTATCATGGATAAAATGTATATTAGATTAGTCATTTGAATCTGATGTGTATCACAGCCCAATTACAGACACTGTACAGTGAAATCTGCACAAATCAAAATGCTAAATTTTCTTTCCACATGTTACCTGCTGTCATCAGGTTTCTCATTAAGAATATAACTAAAGGGCAATTTGTTCAGTAAAACAATTATGTGCTGCATGAATAATCATTTCAGAATCTAGACATTGGACAGTCTTTATGAAAAACAATCAGACCTAACTTTAGGCAGAATCTTAAGGTATAATAAAACTATAGTAGCAAAAGGGACCAATTTGTAAAGATTCACATTATTCATCTGTCCTTCCATACAATATTCAATTTTGCTCCAAGTTTTATTATCTTGCCTTAATGAAATAAAGGTACTTGGAAAAATCCAACTACTATCTGACCTGAAACTGATTTCTGCCACAGATTTGCCCTATTGTAATTCAATGGAGCTAATCAATGGCTTTTCATTGTGGAGGCTGAAGCAATAATGAACATGTTGTGGATTTTAAAGTCTGAACACGTTCATCATTCTGAGTGGATATTTTCTTCAGAGAGTAAATGAAGTTTTAAATACCCAATACAAATGCATTGCTGGCAGAATGTTAGGAGATTTTGTCAGGATTTAGACAGAATTTGCAGGTCAGTCTTAACAGAATCATTAGCATTTGAGTAGGATCTTAAAAATTGCATTTTAGTAAAAATAATTGCAGCAGTGGCTGATTTGATCACTAGTGTAAAATCTTTAATATGGAAAAACCACTAGAGCCTCCAATTATCTTCTCTGTCTCTACTTATTTTCATCACTAAATCACAATCCTATTATCTCTGTGAGGGTACAAGATAACATGCAGTCATACAAGTTCCAATCACAACCTTAAATAGGTCTCTCAGTTTGACACTAGTTTGACCAAATTTGTGAAAAAAAATTGGTCTGGGAAGTCCAAAACCTGTTTTTTTTTTTGTTTTTTTTTTTTTTAAAACATAAGGGTTTTTTTCACCTAGGGAAACTAGAAGTGATGCCAGATGTCACATTGGAAATAATGCCTCAGCAGAAGCAACACAAAGACCTGGAGCAAAGCTGAAAGGTAAATTAACCTCTTAAAAACCTCTAAAAACCCTGGCACTAATCCTAAACTCAATTTAGGGTTAGATTCATGGTCGATTTCTTTGGGGGTTGATTTTGCAAACATTTATTTTTGAGACCTATTGAACTCAAATGCCATGGATTGAGGTTGAACTTGACATTGACCCAAATCTGAAGTGTAGTGCCACCAAGTTCTTGGTCTGTCATTTGCTTTATAAAGAAATTAGTTGTGTTTTTTTTTTTTCATTTTTCTTAATGTATAATTTGCAATGATAACAAGCATTCCAAAATGGTGGTACAACTTGTTTCCTTGTGAAGAAACACTGAGATCACATATGAGTTATGTTGGGATGTTACCATGACTTGTAGGTAATCATAGTGCTGTTGAATCATAGCTGGTTCAAGGCAGGAAAAGACAGACAGTATGAACCCTAATGCTAGGCCCTCCAAAACTGACCATGCCTACTTGCCAACCCAACCCTAGGCGGTCGGTGACAATTGGTCGATGTTCCCTTCACTAGGCAAGTGAATAGCAGAACAAGTCAAACAAACACAAAGGAATAGTTAGGAGAAACAGGTTAAACCGGACATAGCAAAATGATACAAAAATGGCAGGGAAAAACGGAGGTCAAGAAGACAGGCAAGAGGTCAGCAATTCAAGCAATATAATTCAATATGAAACACCAGCTCAAGCTTCAAGAGACTATCGCAAATGATGTCCAAGAGCACAAGTGGTCCGGATGTCGAAGTCCAGGACCAGGGTGTGATTGGACCGGCCCTCCTACATCCAGACCACACAGAACACAGACTGGCAAGGAAAGGAGATGAGTGGCGAAGACAACTGTCTATCACCACTCAGTCTAAACCATCTGCAGCCCAGCACTTGGACTAGCAGAAGTAACCAGACGGATGGAGAACCTATCAATCAACACACAGTAAGTACTGGAATCAGACAGAGTTCAGACTAGTACAAAGAAAACAGACACGGTCATTACACATAGCTTAATGGTATATCTAATATTTGGGGTATAGAGTTACCTGAATAAAATACATCAGGGTCTTGAGCTGCATGAATGTTATTCCTGATTCCCAGTAACCCAGTAATTTTTATTACATTAGTTAGGTATAAATACATACATAGCTAGCATGCTCATGCAGGTCATTGAGTGAACAGCATACTCTGGCAAATATGCTATGGAGGCTACTAGCTAGCCCAATTATGTCCCTGTCCTACGATTTTGCTCTTGAAAAGAAGATGAAATAAGATGAAACCTGCTGTAATACAAATAAGGCATCTACAAGAAATAGTAATAGTCAAAAAAGGGAGATCCAAAACAGCAAGCATCAAATAAGTAAATACAAAAGAGCAAAAGCAAAAAAAAAACATACATGTTAATAAAAGCGATGACCAATTGGGGAATGCTTTAAAATGGAGACAATCAAAAAGGTGAACACATGTTATTTAGCACAAGAGGCTTTGCCAATTACTGCAATAGTTTTTTTTGTCTTTGGTTATGGCACTTAAGTTTTTTAAGAGCAACTAGACGGTTATACCATTCCCGGTCTACTTCATTAAATAGATCTGTTTCTATCCATGCTGATTGTGGAGAATATAATGAAAAAGTGTGTGAGATAACACATGAAATACGTTCTGTCTCTGTACTGCTGGATTTTAATAAGTGTAGACACAAAGATTATTATACGTGTCCTGTTACATATTGCCTCCGAGCGCTTAGTTCCACCAAAAAGTCCAAGGAGTTTTACCCTGTATCTTGTTCCTGTGGATCCTGTGGGAAGTGCTACGATTCCAGCATATTGCAAACTTGGCTGCTGGTAGTTATATACTGTATATGTGCACATATGAGTTGTACCATAATTAGCACAACTCATACAGGTGAGCAGCTTCTGTTTGAACTACAATCTGCTTTAACTACCTGTGTGATTGACTACAACAGACTGCACCTGTCCCCCTTTTGCCTTCCTTCCCCTATTTTATTTCCTCAGCAATTGAAAAGTTAAGAGAAACAAGGTGTAGACTTGCTTGTTGTAAAGGGTTTAACATTTTGTTGGGAAAGACTGTTAATGGGAAGTGCTTGTGGAGATGTTTTGAATATCATATGGGAAAATGCACATCTCAATGTCCTACAAAAGTTGGTGGTTCCATCGCTAAACCAGTTTTCACACTCACACAATATGTGTAGGTTTTCAATGTGTAGAAAATCAGTTGCATGTCTTACACATTGCAGAATCCTTTTGAGGTGACAAACAGATTGAAGTAGCCCAACAACTGCTATGCTAAGGCCACTAGAAGCACTTGCCACAGTGTAACAAGTAGATGCTGCTGCAAGTTCATTGATGTTGGCTAGCTTTTAAATATGATTTTTGCTGATATGATATAATATTAACATACAAAGAATTAAAATATGACAATCACATTTCCGCAAGCAAACATATCTACTTTAGTGGTAGGAGTTGGAACTGTGTAGAATTGATGAGTTGGAGATTTATATATATGAACACAAGAATTAACAAATTGTTAAGCATGTTATATAAAACACATGTGAATGATATGGAAGGGAGTTCAACCATGAGAACAAGAGCAATGACACATAGGGCCACATGTATGAAAATTGTCTAGGTCTAAAGTTCACTTTGTTGCCCATTGTGACCAATCAGTGTGCCCCTCTCACTTCTCCAAAGCCCTATATGATATGAAAGGGGCGCTCTGTTTGGTTGCTGTGGGCAAAAATTTAGTTTTTAGACCTAGACAGTTTTCATACATGTGGCCTATAATACTGGAAGCTTCAATGAATGAACTACCATAAGAGGATAACCTATCCTCCACCCCTCCAAACACATTAAAAGGGGGATCAATACACAAGAAAAATTTGGGTGTTAGTTTTTTTTCTTTCTTTTTCTGTAATTTTACAACTGTCATGAAGAATGCAAACTTAATTTTTAAAAATTTAATTTTTATCATGAGTCCCCCCTTTTAAAAGACTGAAGAAAAATTCAAAAGTTTATACCCTTTTTATTTTAAAAGTGTGACAAAAGTGAAGCCAGGCTTATTTAACAGTTATCATTCAATAACCAGAGGGAAAAAAAGGAAGAATGGAATCTATATTTTTTCACACTAACACAGTCTTACTTTCAACCTCTGTGCATTTTTCCCTTTTCCCCAATTTTTTTCCCAAATTTTTTTCCCAAAAGGGCATTCCCCTTTAATGGGTCTTTTTTCTAAAAATTCTTAAATTTAAAAAACAAGCGGTTTTGCCCCCTTTTTATTTCTCTTAAAAAAACATAAGTGCCATATTGATAGACAAAAAAAATCTCTTGTGCTAAATGATAAAACCTCTTGTGCTCAATAACATTCTGTATGTGGTTGCCTTTATTGATTCTCGCTGTTTTGAAGAGCACTCTGATTAATCTGCATGTTTATTAACTTGCACATTTTTCTCAATGTGCTATTTTTTGTTTGCAGATTTGATGCTCTCTCTTTTTGGATTGCCTTTATTGTAATAAACCACAAGAAAAATCTATGGTTTACTATGATTTGAGATATGCTATAAACAAGAATTGGCATAGACAATATCATTAATAAGCTTTTTCGTGTTTGGTTTTTTTTCCCCTGATGCATAGTCCTTTCTTTCCTTTTTTTTAAAAATTGTGGGTTTTACACAACTGTTTTTTTGCAGATAAATTTATGTAAAAGGTACTAAAATTTTTTTACAATACCATTAAAAAGGGTTTTAGGTCAATTACAAATTTCTTATTTTTTAAAGAAAGCCCCGTTTTTTTTAAAGAAGCCCAAACATTTTAAAAGAAAACAGAAATACACTTAAAAAAATTTTTTTAATGTGGTAAAAAGATTTCTAGTGGTTTTTTAATTAAAAATCTACCCTTAAGGGGTTTAGTGTCCCATTTTTAAAAAACCATCCCCTGCAGTTTTTTTTAATAGTACATTGTTTTTTGTAAAATGTTTTTAAGAAAGCCTTTAAAATTGGGAAAAATTTTTTTTTTTCCCCCTTTAAAAAACCCCTTTTGCAAGTATGTTGCCAGCCCGAAAAAAAGTTTTGTTGAAATTTGAGAAGCTTTTAAAACTGAATTCCTTTTAGCTAGGTTTAGAATCTGGGCATTTCATTTCTTGGTTCGAATTTTAAAATCGCCAAAAAAAGGCAAAAAAAAGAGAACTTTCAGTGAAAAATCGACAGTCTAGGGGGGCTTTTTTTGCTGATATAGAAAGGGTATTTCATGTGAGAAAAATTTCCAAAAAACTGAAGATTTCCCACAACGGTGTGTACTAGTCCCTTCAGGGAGTGAACAAACGGCTCAAATCAGAGTAAAAAAGGGGAAAGGGGGGGCCGCTGCACAATGAGCAACAAGACAAGACATTAGAGTTTAGTTCGAGAAATTTGATGCCTCACGATCCTCAACTGACAGTTCATTAAAAAATCCCTGAAAAATGCCGTGTAAGTTACAGTAAAGAGTCACTCTGGGATGTGGCCTTCGGGGCAGAATAGCAAAAAAAAACCATATCCGGACTGGCTAATAAAAGGAAAAGATTAATATGGGGTAAAGAACACAGACTTGGACAGAGGAAAATTGGAAAAAAAAATGTTTAGACAGACAAATCGAAGTTTGAGGTGTTTGGGTCACACAGAAAAAATTTGTGAGACACAGAAAAAAGTGAAAAGTGCTGGAAGAGTGCCTGACGCCATCTGCAAGCTTTTGGGGGAGGTAAAGTGATGGTTGGGGTTGCTTTTGGGGTTTGGTGAATGGGGATTTGTACAAGGAAAAGGCATTTTGAAAAGGGAAGGGGATCAACCATTTTGCAACGCCATGCCCAATCCTGTGGCACGCTTGATTGGAGCCCAAATTTATCCCGCAACAGGACAATGACCCAAAACCCCCCACTAAATCGTGCAAGAAAATATTTAGGGAAGAAACGGAGCTGGTATTTTTCTGTAATGGAGTGGCCAGCGCGTCACCCGATCTCAACCCCCTTGAGCTGTTGTGGGAGGCTTGATCGTTGGGACGCAAAAAGTGCCCATCAAGCCAATCCAATTGTGGGGGGGGCTTTGGAAGCATGGGGTGAAATTTTTCCAGATACCTCAGCAAATTAACAGCTAGAATGTCAAAGGTCCGCAATGTGTAAAATTTCTGCAAAGGGGCATTCTTTACGAAGGGGAAAATTTTAGTAGAAAACACAAAATTGTCGGGACCCTAAACTTTTGAATGTGTGTGCATACAGGAGAATACATAGTAGTGAAATACGTCTTGTCTTCTACCACTGCTTTTTTCTTTGACTCATACCTTTTCAGGGGGCGGAGCTGTTTAATGGTAAATTTTTGTAACAAAATTTTACCCCCTTTAGT
>JAODAL010048707.1:0-28770 GCA_025379985.1 Phyllomedusa bahiana | reverse complement strand
CCCCCAAACCTCTTTTGAGGGCGGCCGGTGCGGGTGTTCGTCCCGCCGTCTTTTGGAGCTGCAAACCTCGGGGTTTCGCGCCCGGGGCCCATTGCCTGGGTTTTGGGGTTTAATCACCCCCAACCCAAAGCACTCCGCAGGCACCGGGGGGGGAGGAAACCCCATAACCCGGGTTTTAACCCTTTGAGCGGGGTGCGTTACCGCACGCATAAAAGGGGTTTTCCCCTGCTCGTGGGGTGATCGGAAAAACCGTTCACCCAACTTTTGCTCGGGGGGAAAGGCTGAAGTCACTCTGGGGACCTAGCGTGGCCCCAAAGCGTCTGTGCAAAAGGGCCATGATTGGGGACCACTTTTTGCTGTCCAAATCACGCCGTGTCAGAATGAACAGATTAGAATGTATTCAAATAGAATATCTAATACTTTACTTTTTTAAGTGTAAAAAAAAAAAAAGTTAAAAAATAAAAAAAAAAAAAAAAAAAATATTTAATAAAAAAAAATTGTACATAAATTACAGCACAAAAAACCTATACATTTTGGTATCCAAAAACCTAAAACCTGTAAAATTTTAATCTAACTAGTTTTTAAGTGCAAATTTGTAAAGGGTGTAAAAAAAAATTTTTAAAAAAAACAAAAAAAATAAAAAAGAAAAAAAAAAATACTGCAATTTTTTATAAGTGTTCTTAAACTTTTCCCCCCAAAATACAACTTGCCCGAATAAAACAAGGCCCATACACGCGTCACTAAAAAAATTAAAAAGTTAAAACTTTTGAAACGCAAGGAGGAAAAAAACAAAAAAATGTTCGGGCATTAACTACTTTTCAGGCGTTCGGCTTAAGGGGTTAATAAAATCTTTAATTGTTACTTAGTGTTCTTTATCTACCTAGTATTACAGTATATATTCAAATATTTGATAATTTCATGCAATCGTCCCAATTTTGGATATATTGTGATGTGGCATATGGTGACAAGAAAGGGACCTTTTGTGTGATTTAATTGTTTTTTTCCATCTCCTGGATGGGTCTTTTTTGACACTTGTCTGAAACTATGTATATATTGGAGACCTTGTTCAAGCCTGGGGCATCTACCCTTGCCCCTTTTGGTGGTCTCCCTCCCTCGTTTTTACATTTATTGCAAAGTATCATCTGCTTACGGCGGTACATACCCAATAGTTTAATCCAGATTACGAGTGCTATGTTTGTATAGGGTGGCTTGTAGTGTGCATGCCCGGGCTCCTCTTTTTCGCAGAAAGTCACATATAGTTATTGCCCCCCCCAAAATTGCAATAAAAAAGATGAGTGAGAGAAAAATTCTATTCGTTTAAATCTCGACTTTAGTGTTTCAATCGAGGTTCTTTTCAACAGAATCAACTAAACCCCCATTAAATCAAGGGGAGAAGGTTCTGTTTAATTTTTTACCTATAAGGTAAGAGAAATGAATTACCATCCAAAAATAGTAAACGGGATCAAAACAACTTATAAAAAAATTTTAGCTCTAAGAGTGACAAAAAAATTTTAAGGGTAAAAAAACTTCATTCCTTCAAAGGGGAACTGAAAAGATAGGACAGCTTGCAACAGGGGAAGCCCTTCTGGACAGCAAATTAAAAATCCTCAAAGGGGCTTAAAACAATCATAAAAACTTTTATTATTCCTTAGTACAACAAACTTTCTTGTTGCAGTTTTGCTTTTAAATACGATTACATAAAAAGGGGTTTCAACATACATCAACGCTTGATCTCAGGATGTTTTAAACCCCAGGCCGTCGCATCACTCCTACACGTTAATATGTAGTAACAAATAAAATAATACCAAAATTTTGGTATTTTCTTATCGAACGAAGTCTCTCAAGAGACTTTACTGCTCCTCTCTACACGTTCACGCAGCAAGAGGCTACGCCTGCAACGTTTGGGGGTCCCCCCCTTAGTCAAGCCCCAAAGCTGGGGAACCTGGACTTACAAGTATATTTGACACTAAAAAAAAAGGAACTTTTCCATGTATAATTTGCCAAAGTCATGGATTATACGAGGCCTCATTGCAACACACTAAGGGTTATAAAATTTGCTTTTAAAGATTTTTTTACTGTAATAGCAAAAATTTTTTTTTTTTTAAAATGCCCTGCGGTATGGGATAAGTGGAAAACCTAAAGTAAAGAAAAATGAACATCATTCTGCCATCCCCCTTTCCCAAAATTTAAAAAAGAAAAAGAAAAAAATTTAATGAAAGAAAATAGGGAAAAAACACTGAAGCAAGGCATTTTCAGAAAAACCCACAGAGTAGGAACTTTTGGGTGCTCTTGGAACAGTCAATTCAAAGGGACCACTATTTAAAAAAATTTTTTACAAAGGGAAGCCCTTTTGGGTTTTTAAATTGGATCACTTTAACCAAAGGCCAATGGAGCCCCCAAACTAAACTTTTCTATAAAAACCCTTGGTTTTTAAATTGTTTTTAACTGAAATGGCTCATGTCATGCTAATATTTGATTGGGTTTTGTTTTGATATAAAAAAGGTTTTCTATTCACCTTCATGCTAAAAAGGGGAGTTATCCCCCGAAAAATCCTTCCCCTGGGGGGGTGATCCTCGCTTTTCGACTGCCTTCGCCCGCTACATGCTTATGCATGACAAATTCTTTTAAAGAAACATTTAAAATGGCTTTTTTTTTGCCGCGACGAATCGTGATACAATTATGTCTTTTCGCTTTTTAAAAATAGAAGATTTATAATAAAAATTTTGACGTAATTATCCTGTATGGGCTGAAACCCGAAAGCATATTCCAGTGCCCTAAGAGATTGCCAAATATTTCATTTTTACGTTCCCCCAAATGTTTAAATCTGTGTTATGTAATACTACATTTCCCTTACAACAAAAAAGTACCAATCCATTTTGTTTACAGTCAGGTATCTTTAAATCAGCTGGAGCATCTTATTTGTGGGAAGAGGTTGTCTAGGTTGTCTAGTTGGGCTCATGTCTTTGATATAAAGTTTTGTTGTTCACAAAACTACTAGAATGTAGAGAAGATTACCGTAATTCAATAAATATCTACATTCTCTGCACAATAGTCATTAACTTTCGGGGGCTCCACTGTACCTCTATAAGACCCCAAATGCATTATGAAGATTTTTCTGTTGGATTTTAGTTTGGTCCCATCTTGTTTCAGTACAATATATAAAATCCTTTTAGCAGAGAATAACCATGTAATTTAACACAACATGGAGCCACTGGAGAATTGTACCTCCTTATAGCTTCCTGTACATGGCTCGGCATCAGTAATTACCATTTTATTTTAACAAGGAGAAAAGCTTATATATGACCCGTTGGAGACATTTGATGATTTTATTGACATACTAATGTGTCTTTTCTCATTATACTTTTCCCCATACAGGGATTTTACAGACAAGTGTTTATCCTCTATTTTTCCCTTTCCTCTATATCTATAATGACAGAGATAAATATCATGTCATCTTTACTAATAGCTACAACAGTCATCTATGACTAAATGGGACAGATTTATCAATACTGTCTAATGCTTAGACAGTGTAAACTTATACTAGATAGTCTTAAAATGGGTCAGATTTATCAAGTGCATGATACATTTAGTGCATGTTTAAATTGTCTAGTATAGGTTAACATTTATTAGTTGGCATAGTTCGTGTCATCAATTGTGCCAAAATGTTGGCTCATTTTTTGACACGCACTAAACCACTCCCACTCACTTTTCACAAGGTCACGCTCCATTTGCCATGGTTGCGACCATATTTTCGGAAAAGGCACAGAAGGGTCTAAAACCTGTTTTAATGAATATTCAATGTGGTGTAAAGCTTGTATTTTGGTCCAAATTGTGGCAGAATTCTGGCACAATTGCCATAACCATGTGCCCCAATGTCTCTACACTTCCAGGACAAGATTTAGATGTACTTGAAACCTCCATAGAATAGACTGGAACGCCCTGTGAAGGGTTTCCCGTCTCAACCTAGTCTTTTGGGGGCCCGTTCCCATGATATGTGTAGGTCTCTGAGGCAGGACCTGCACCCATAACATTTTAAAGGTGTGTCTTATCGATATGCCATCAAAGTGCATGGTGCAAACATCTCTTTACCTGAACCTATATTTTTTTCTGTTCCCCCTTAAAAAATAACCATTAAAAAATTATGTGCAGTATTTTTATCAAATAATGCATATGTACCTCAAACTATTGTACACAATTTACAGAAGTTTAGTTGGACAATAACAACGTGAAGGATGACAAGAACAAAATAAGTTTAATTTTTGAAGTACAGCAATTTGCATTTTAAATTTTAATATGTTACTATTTCTAGGCTCCTAAATTCTTGAAATGATAACTTAGCATTTAATAAATGTATTTTTTATTCCACCTGTAAGTTTAATGATGTTTCAGGGATCTTCTAAACCAGATATAATTATATTTTACTCCTGTCATATGAATTCACATCCCATTTACTTCTGCCCTGTTCTGCATTTTTTTTATACATACAACGGAGTCAAAAATAAACTAAGCAAAAAGAAAACAAAACTGGGTTGGCAAATGTGAAAACAACTGTGTGTTAGTCTATCAGAAAAGTTATATTTAAAAAAAAAAAATTGCATAACTTATAAAATCACTTTTCAGACCTTCACAATATATGTCTGCTTAGGCTTACAATGAACAGTTATTTAACTGGAAGTTCTTACAACAATGGAGAATATTACCAAATGCTGGTTAGGAATTCAAATACAGCTGGCTACCATGGAAATGCTGCTGAGATGCCAGTTATAGGCCCTAAAAAAGAGAGGCCCCTGCTCACGATTGTGTCCTTGAACCCAGAAAGGGGGACATGATGACAAAACCCTTTGCTAAAAGGGATTTAAAAAATTTAAAAAAAACCAAAAGTAGTGTATACTGTAGGGAGTAAAGTAAAAAAAACAAAGGAACCACACTTACCTTTGATGTATGTGCAGTGAGGACCAGAAACTTTAACCTCCTACCAATACTGGGCGTAAATTTACGTCCCAGTACCGGTAAGGGGCCTTGTAGTGGGATCACGCCGTGGGTTCCGGCTGCTAATTGCATCTAACACTCGCCAGTTGCAGCACACTATGGAGCGAGGTGATTGCGGCATCTAAATTAATGAGTAGTACACCATTCCTCACTCTGACTGAGGCCTCTGCGGAAAGACCGCGGGGCCCAGATCGGTTAATAAGGCAGCAGGAAGTAATAAATCTGCCATCTTTGTACACCCTAATGCATTGTCTATACAATGGAATAGGCTGTACAAATGATATTGCCTCGTAGTGCTTAATGCTTAAGAAAAAAAAATATACTGTATATATTTATTTATAGTTCAAATCACCCCCCTTTTGCCCTTTTACAAATAAAAAAATGTAATACTACAAAAGCTACACATATTTGGTATCACCGTGTCCAAAAAAGTCTATCAAAATATATCATAATTTATTCTGCATGCTGAACACTAGTGATGAGTGATTGTGTCAACTATCGTTATCGAATCGATAGTCGATATCGGCAATTATCATGACGATATCCGATAGTCGATAACAGATTATCGCCGATGACCTTTAAAGTCTATGGGAGAGGAACATACACCTTCATTATTACACCCAACAGGACTGGAGTAAGCTGGAATTAACATCCACAACGTAAACTGGATAAGTGCTACATCTTAGGCAAGACATTTTAGGCAACAAGAGTCACAGAAAAAAGTCACCCACACTATTCCACTTATCCTGTTTGTACCCACTGCATGACCCTTAAACCTGCATGACTCACAAATTAAAAAGTGCCAGAAGGCAGTATGATTTGAACCATCATTTTACTTGAACTGGATATTGACAATCCTTTTGCTGAACGCAGCATGACCCTTAAACCTGTTGACCCAAGATTAAAAGTGCGAACAAGGAGCTTTGAAACCACCATTTTCCTTGAACTGGACATTGATATACCTGTCCTGGGCACGCATGACCCCATCAAACCGCTTGACCCACAGATTAAAAAGTGCTGGAGAGAAGGAGTCTTTGAAGACACCATTTTAGGGTCACTGGACATTGGGACTATACTGTGCTGGACCGCGTATGGACCATTAAACCTGTCGGACCACAGATTAAAAAGTGCCGGAAAGGAGTCTTGAACCATCACTTTAGTTGAAACTGGACATTGACTATACCTGTCCCGGACCGCAGCATGACCCTCAAACCTGCATGACCCACAGATAAAAATGTGCCGGAAAAAGGAGTCTTTTAACACCATGTTCGTTTAACTGGACATGATATCCCTGTCCTGGTCCGCACATTGACCCTTAAAATCTACCTGACCCACAGATTAAAAGTGCCAGTAAAAGGAGTCTTTCAACCACCCATTTTAGTTGAATGGTCTTGACTTATGCCTGTCTGGACAATCAGTAAGACCATTAAACTGTCTGACCCACAGATTAAAAATTGCCGGAAACTTGAAGTCTTTAAACTACCATTTTAGTGACTGGACATTGACTATACTGTCTAGCCACAGATGACCTTAAACCTGTCTTGGACCCATAGATTAAAAACTGCCGACAAAAAGGAGTATTTGAAACACATTTTAGTTGAACTGGACATTGACTGTACGTGTTCCTGGGGCCACAGCATGACCCTTTAAAACCACTTGCCACAGATTAAAAATGTGCTGGTGTCGGGGGTAGTTTGCAGACAGTGCTCTCTAATCCAGTATTGTCCGGTACTCCAATCACAATCTGGGGAACACTGAATCGGCCGGATTAGAAACTGAGTTCAGGACACAGTGTTCTGGTTCAATTTCATTCAGGTTCATAGTAATTCTACCACAATACAGTGCGTTACCAAATATTTATATGATCAGTAGGGGGAGAGGAACAGACGTATGTCCATTATTTAGGCAGTCTGAGTAGATGTCATTGCGTCCATTGGGCTCTGAGTAATAAAGTCTCTGTGATTGCATCAGCCGAAAAACTCAGTTAATTTCAGTAAAACGAAAACTTGAGTCTTTTCTTCAGAAAAAAGGGAAATGGTATAAACAGGGATGTTACAATCGGGGCGCGGTCTCTTAAGAGCTTCATATTGTGCGGTATCATTCTTGACAATTAGGATTCCACTTTAGCTGAGATGTCTTTTAAGGAGAAAGCTATGGGATTTCACAAAATAATGTGACTTTGCAGTGTTAGTTCAAATCCTCTTAACCTCCACACCGGACAAAGGAGTCTTTGAACACCATTTAGTTGAACTGGACATTGAACTATAACCTGTCCTGTACTGCAGCCATGACCCTTAAACCTGATGACACACAGATTATAAAAAGTGCTGGAGGATAAGTTGTTTTGAAGCAGAATTTTTGTGAAATGGACATTGACTGTAACGCAGCAGGACCCAAAAAAAAACCGCACAGGTGCCCGCTATGGACGCTTCAGCAGAAAATTTCGCAAATATGAAATAAACGATATTAAAACAACTGTTTTCAATACTGCTGCTGTAGAGCTACTTGCCATTCTATGGTGACATTGTTCCACGTGACATTGAATGTTGAAAACAAAACGAAAAAGATGTCCCAGTAGGACAATGAAGGCCTGTCTGAAAATCAGGCATTCTCACTGTCAAGTGGTGTTGGAGAAAAAATTTATGATTTTTTTTTTCCCAAGGTGGGGTTGAGGCTGTAATCGGGATCATGCAGGTTACAGCTGGCAGGGCCGGAGAATTACAGTGGGTGTGGTGAGAGCAAGGGCTGGCGTCGTCATCTATTAACACGCAGGTTCAGCTAGCAGGGCAGGAGGGTTAAGTGGCTGGTTACGAGCCAGGGCTGGTGTTCATCATCTAATAACACGCAGGTTAGATAGGAGCGCTCGAGTTATAGTGGGTGCGGTGAGAGCCCAGGCTGGGTCCGTATCCTTAACAAGGCCAAAAATTCCCTTACGGAAAAACAGTCGTTGCTGAAGTCAAAGGTTGCGGAGAGCCTAAGACCTCCAGCCTTCTCAGTACACAGTCAACACTGGGTAGCGCTTGACGAAATGTCATGCTCTACAAGAGCACTTGCCCCTCCAATGAGTCGACCAATTGAGCTTCACTTGGAAATGCTGGTGGTTGACGCTTCCTGTTTTCACCCAGTGCCCTTTTTACTTGGCATTCTTTTTTCTCTTTTTACTCAGTGTCTGGAGGAAATTGTCTCTGTTCTTGGGGGGCGAATGTGCATCTACACCATGTCTCAGAATAAACTTTATCTGTCAGTCTTCCTGTACCTCCCTTGTACAATTCGGAGGAATATTTTGTATCGAGCTATTTTGTTACATGTCAATCTTTGTGTAGAAGTTTAATTGCTCGAAAAAACACATTGTTAAAATAGGATGGATCCCACCATGTCTTTGTTTCATCTTTTTTCTTACTTGTATTAAACGGGTCTGTCTCATCAGGGATGCTAGCTATGTTAAAGATCTTGCAAAAACAAGTCATTTTGCAATATGTGTCATTAACAGGGTCTACCTATTCCTGTTTTTGACAGCACCATGCCCAATAAATTCTCAAAACATCACCTTGATTACTTTGCAGTTAAATTTGAATACAGCAATTTTTGCAGTCACCACAGGTGAAATAGATAGGTGCAAAAATACCTTTTATTCTCCCGATACATTTCAGACTGGTGTTTTTTTCACTTTTGGTCAAGTCAGCTTTGTTCATAGATCTACTTTGCAGTTAATTTGAATAAGCAATTTTGTAGTACCACAGGTTGATAGGTGCCAAAAAATACCTATGTATTATCCTCGTATTCATTTCAGTTACGTGTTTTTTTCACTTTGGCGCAGGCCAGTTGATGATAGTGCCACCTTGCAGTTAATTTTGAATCAGCAAACTTTGATGTCACCTCAGGTGTACTGATAGGTGCCAAAAAAATACCTTTTAATATCGTATAATTTCACCCTTACAGGGTGTTCTTTTTCCTTTTGGTCAGTCAAGGTTTGTTGGATAGATCTACTTTGCAGTTAAATTTGAATACTAGCAATTTTGTAGTACCAACAGGTGAATTGATTAGGTGCCAAAAAATACCTTTTATTATCCGTATACTTTCAGACGTTTTTCTTTTTCACTTTTGGTCAGTCAAAGCTTTGTTAGATAGATCTACTTTGACAGTTAATTTAATTACAGCAATTTTGTAGTCACACAGGGTGAATTGATAGTGCCATATCAAATACCTTTTACTATCCGTATACATTTAATATACGTGTTTTTTTCACTTTTGACGCAGGTCAGCTTTGTTGTTAGAGCGACTTGCAGTATAAATTTGAATCAGCAATTTTGTTTTGATTGAGGGATTTGAGAATAGCTGTGATTTGCGTTTTTCATAAAGAGACTTTCCAAACTTCTTCTATACCTTCTCAAATTTTTATCTTTCTAAACATGGAGCGAAATATCCGGTAGTAATGCGAGCAAAGAGGTGGTAGGGACATGGAGGTAAGGGTATGAGAAAAGGTGCTCCTTCCATGTCTGGCGACACACGCATGCCAGCGGATCGTCAGTTGCAGGACCGTCAGGCCTGTACTCGCTGGGTCAGGGACCTGTGAATTCAGTAAAGAACCGCGTCGCAATCTGTCCTTCAGGGTTAATGCAACAAGCATCCAGCAGTCTTACCTCACGTCTCCGTACGGCCACAATGTCATATCAGCCATCATCTGCATCGCCAACATGAAGCAGCCTTATGTCAACCTCGTGTAACCACAACTGTGGATAATCAATTTTCTGAAGCCCTCTTTGATGACAAAATGGGTTGGGGTCAGAAGCATGTTAAAGTTCAAGAGGCCAAAGAGGATGATTTTCTTGCTCTGTACGCCTAGTTACTGAATGCTTCAGAGAAGGAGAAGGAAGCCGGTCAATCAGCAAAAATCCAGGGTGGTCGGCACGCTTGCAGTCCTCTTGACTTGTGCCCGCAGCTCCTGGATGCAAGAATGTTCAGACGACGAAGTCATGTGTTGGATTGATGATGATGACGAATTGCGGGATCAACGTTGGTTTTTCAGCAGAATTTGCTTGCGAGCGCTTCATCAACTGGACGAGGAGGAAGACGATGGGGTAGTTCAGTACGGGTCCCGCCTCAAAAAAGGGAGCGGGCGGTCGAAGAGTACGCTGATATGATTCCGCCATCCCACAGTCAGCGACAAACCCGACTCTCGCTTATCGCCGTCAAAAGGTCCAGGACCTCTCAAGCTCTGGCCCTTCTTGAGCAGCCACTGATTCACCCTGCGATGTCATATGGCCTTTGCCGTAAACGCATAAGTAGAGGCAATAAACCTTAGGTGTTTACCACCACAACATGTTAGTCACATGCAGCGAATGCTGAGTTGAAATGCGAGGCAACACTTGGCCAAAAAACGGGCCAGACCGACGCCAGGCCTCCAACCCTGGTCCACCCCTCTGTCTCCGGCTCCTCTCCTCGCCACCACCAAGGTTCCTCCAGTTGCATGTCTTCGAGTAATGATCAGGGGATCAGCCTCCGCTTTCAGCTCCACGTCGCCGAGTACACCAGCACCACCCGAGGACCCATCTACCTTTCTCCTTCCGCCAATTTGCGACCTGCACGCCGTACAGCGGCAGTCTAGCAGCAAGCCTTCTGTCTTCAGGTTTGGGAGCAGAAGAACCACTTTAAACCAAACCCATCCCAAAGCAAAAGCTGAATGTCGGCATTGTCAGGCTTTTGACTTGGAACTGTTGCCTTTCGGTCTGGTGGACACAGTATGGGATTCCGCCATGTCATGTCCCTTGCCTGCCCCAAGTACCAGATTGCTGCGCAGGCATTTCTTTGCCAGAAAAGCCGTCCTGCCCTGGCCGCCAGTGTCATCTAAAATTTCAAGCACGTTGTCTGACATCTGTGGCCGGAAAAGTCCTTTGACACCGACACATATCTCATGGGGACAGCTCATGGGTGAGATGGGGGTGGGATGTCTCCGGGGGTGACAGTGGTTCTCAGGTTCGGTGGCACGCTCTTCCAAAACCGCAGGGTTGGTGCAGGGCTCTTTCCCCCAAGGTCTCTGGTGGCTTCAGTGCCCGAGACCAGGCTGTGTTGAATTAATCTGTCTTGGAGACCATCACACCAGGTCAGAGCTGTGGCGGCTCTCGGCAACGAGAACCGAGCGTGGTGGGTGAAAGAACCTTGTGCCAGGCAAGGTGGTTGCCATAAACGGCGAAATCTTCTGGCTGCCCTTAAGTTCGGTAGGCTGGAGCACATCCCTTGCCTGGTACATGTCTGAACTTGTTCGTCCAGAAATTTCTAAACAGCTTACCGGGTCGGACTGCATGCTGAGGAAGGCTCGAACCTAAGTTCGCACTTCCGCGTTGCACCCTGCTTCGTCCCCTGGCTGCGTTGCAGGTCAGATCGGCTCCCGTCAACGTTCTCATTGTATGATGTGGCACACACACTGGAATTCACCCTCCACATGCTCCTGCGATTGTGCAGCAGCGCAATGCATTACGCAGTACGAAGTGACACATGGCTGACAAGCGCAGTGCGGACATCGGGGTGTTGAGCCACGAGAGTGGAGGCAGGTGAAAGAGCTTGCACCATCCTTGCCAGTTTTGACGAAGCCACCAATATGGGTCAGTGGGACAATGCCCCTTGTCAGCATGAGATTGTGGTGAATTCTTAGATTCTGGAGACGATTCGTTGACACTCTGAACAACAGTCCCGCTCAGCGACGAGGAGGAGACGGACACAGATGCGGAACACAGAGCCTTTTCTCGCCGTCGAATCCACAAAGCCAGACGTTTCACAATTTGATCGGTCTTCAGTAGGCAGTGGTTCGGGGTCCCAGGGCTAGTGCAAGGCGGGCGCATAAGCTCCTGGGTGGCATCATCACAGTCAAGTCAGGGCTTGTGTAAGTGTGCCGGAGGAAGCGCGAGGAGGAGGAGGAGGAGGAGGTGATTCCTAGACACCGACGTTACCGTGTCCCTTGCTTTGGGAAAAGAGGTTGGCGTGAATTTGAGGCGGAGGAGGAAGATGAGGAAGATCAGTTTGCTAGTGCCCCTCGACCAGAGGTTGGGAATTCAAGGCTCCATTCTCACTTGAGTGCTTGGATGCTCATTTCCTCAAAACATGATCCTCTGCATTAAAGGCCATCAAAATAAAAACAGATACTGGGTGGCCACCCTCCTCGGATCCCGGTACAAAACGAAACTCAGCACTTCCTTCCGCCCCCCCAAAATAGAGGAGTAAAAATTGCAGGAAATGGAGGACCTTGCTGATTGAATTAAACTGAAGACATCTGTTGTGTCTGATTCACATTCCCAAATGTCACGGTGGAACAACATCAGCCGGTGTACAGCAGTAGAGTGCCAAGTAGCCGAGCGGCAGCAGCAGCAAGGGTGGCAGAAGCCTAATGGGTGACCTCTGGCAATCTTTATTACCTCCTCACCAACGATGCAATGCAGGCACACATCCACACACAGAGACCAGCTTAAGATCTTGGTGCACGACTATTGCGTTCAACACCGATTGTTTTTGTATGTGTTCGGACCCAATAGACTTTCTGGGGTATCAAAATGGACGAATGGCCCGAGCTCGCTCGCCCCGCCATAGAGGTGTTGTCATGCCCTGCAGCCTGCGGCATATCTGAGCGGCCTTCTGCCAAGCTGGTGGAGTCATTACAGACAATACGATCTGGCTTTCCAAGATAATGTGGATCGTTTGATTTCATCAAGATGAATCAGGCATGATCTCTGATGATGTTGCGGCCCCAATTGCCGGGTCACGATTAGTTGGCGGTCTACTTTACATTCCTCTTCAAAACAGAATATGGGTCCTCTTGAAAACTTTTTTTAAAATGATAATTTCTTACTGCAAATTTTTATTTTCTTTTCCAACAGTTCAATTTGCTGGTTTTGCTGTGAGGAGACTGTAAAAGACAGCAACGGTTTCATAACTACACCGTAATTCAATTTACTCATTTATCTTTGAAGTTTTCACATTGTCAATGGTTTTAAGGTCAGGTTGTGTGAGATACAGTTAATATGGTCCTTGGAACAGTAATGTGGCTTCTAAGTGGCATTTTCCATCTCAATTTTAATAGGGCTTGAGAAGTCATTATTTCATAATTTTTTGGGGTCTGTTGCTGTGAGATACAGCTATAATCATGGTCCTATTGGAACAGAAATGTGCTCTAAGTGGCATTTTCTCCATCACAATTTTAATTGTGGCTTATAAGTCATATTTATAATTTTTTGGGGTCAGGTTGCTTTTAGATACATCTATAATTTTGGTACTTTGGTACAGAAATGTGGCTTCGATGTGGCATTTCTCCCTCACACTTTTTACCGTGGCTGAGAAGTCATTTTTATAATTTTTGGAGGTCATGTGCTTTGAAATGCAGCAACACTACGGATCCTATTATAAAAATGTTGTTCCTAAAAACAGACATTTGTTTTTCACAATTGTCAAAGATGGCTCAATGGGTCAAGTTTTGCGTTGTTGGGGGCATTTTGCGTGTGACATGCAGCTTTTTACTCAAGGTCCTATTATAAGAAAAAAAATTGTTTTCTAACAGACATTTGTTCTTCCAATTGTCAAAAGTGGCTTCAAGGGTCATGTTGTGAACTCTGTGGGGGCATTTGCTGTGGACATGCAGCTCTACTAAGGTCCTATTATAAAAAAAAACTGTTGTTTCTAACAGACATTGTTCTTCACAAATGTCATAAGTGGCTCAAGGGCATGTTTTGAAATTTTTTTGGGTGGGGGCATTTTGCTGTTGACATGCAGCTATACTACAAGTATCTTATAAAAAAATGTTGTTTCTAACAGACATTTGTTCTTCACAATTGTCAAAAGTGGCTCATGGGTCAGTTTTGAATTACAACTTTTTGGGGGATTTTGCTGTGACATGCCGCTTACTACCGGTCTATTATATAAAAAAATGTGTGTTATCTAACAGACATTTTGTCTTCACAATTGTCAAGAGTGGTCAAGGGTGATGGTGTGTCAGAAAAAGGAAATAGGTAGGCACTGTTAATGGACCATATTGCAAAATGACTTGTTTTTGCATGATCTTTAAAATAGCTATCAATCCTGTATTGAGACAATCCATTTAATACAATTTAAAAGAGTAAACTCAAAAGACATGGGGGATCCATCCTATTTTAAAAATGTTTTTCTAGAGTTAAACTACTAAAAAACTTGCTGTACAAAATAGCTGGTAAAAAAAATTCCTCTGGAATTGTCAAGGGAGGTACAGGAAACTTGATGATGTAGGTTATTCAGAGGACATGGCGTATGGAGTCACGGACAGAGAAAAAAAGTACAGAGACAATTTCCTCCAGCACGTAAGAGACATAAGAATGCCAGAAAAGGGCACCTTGGGTGTACAGGAGCGTTAACCACAAGTATTTCCAAGTGAAGCTCAATTGGTCCGCGCTCATACGGAGGGCAGCGCTACCCTGGTCTTGACTGTGGTACTGAGGAAGGCTGTGAGGTCATACCTCCACTTCCGCATCCGCACTCTGCTTCAGCACGGACTGTTTTGTTGGCTGCGTCATAAGGGCATTTTTAACCGTGGTTAATAGATGACGGACGCCAGCCTAGGCTCTCACCGTACCCACATGTAACTTTACTTACAGGGTTACAGTCTATTTAGAAGAGATGTAAGGACTGGAAGGGGGGAGGTGGGTCGGTCTCTATGTAAAATCCTGTTCTGAGCCAACACTGCAGGAAGATATAGGTACAGGTAATGAATATGTGGAATCTTATGGGTCAATATACATGGGGTTATACGATAAAATATTTTTTACTAATAGGGGTCTGCTATAGGCCCCCGAATATAACGAACCCATAGAAGATGTACTCCTCAGGCAAATAGATGAGGCAGCTATCAGATTGAAGGTGTTATTCTGGGCGACTTTATTTAACCAGACATCAATTGGGAATCTGAACTGTAGTTTATAAAGGAAAAGGTTTTTGTCAATAACTATTGATAACTACCTTTACCCAAATGATGCAGGAAACCGATTAGAGTTAAGGCCTTCGGAACTTAAAATTCACTAATAGACCTGACAGAGTATAAAAGTTCAGGTTGAGGGGCATTAGGAAATTAGTGTCCTAATATAATCCATTTCCTTTTATCCTCCAATAGTTTTTTGTCAAGTAGGCCACAAAACACTGATTTTAGGAAGGCTAACTTTATTTGCTTATGGAGGCCCTAAAACTGTATTGACTGGAACAATGTGTTCAAAATGGCAGAACAAATATAAAATTGGATATTTTTAAAAACATCTACATACCACTGTGAGGGTACATACCTCATGGTAATAAAATAATTAGAAACAGGTCCCAATGTGGATCACAGGGATGTTAAAGAGGCAATAAATAACAAAATTAAAGCGTTTTCATTTACAAAAATAAACAGGCGGGTAGTGAAGAGGCACTATGAAGCTTATGGGAATAAAAATAAAGTGTGTACAATAATGATAAAGGCAGCAAAGCTGGAGACGAAAGACGTATTGCCATAGAAAGTAAAGTAATCCCAAAAATTTTTTTTAACTATATAAATAATAAAAAGATTAAAACAGAAAATGTTGGCCCTTTGAGGGAGAGACAGTAGAGGGCGATGAGAAAAAAGCAAACCTATTAAACAATTTTTTTCCACTGTATTTACCAAGGAGGATGACCTTCCTGTTGATGAGCAGAGAGATGAGGTAAACTCCATCTTAAATGTTTCTTGTCTAACCCAGGAGAAGTGCAGCTCTGTCTTTAAGAAGATTAAAATAGACAAATTCCCAGGTCGACGGTAACACAACCGCGTGTCTAACGGGAAGTTAGTGATGTCATAGATATGACCCTATTTTATTATTATGAGGACTGTCTAAATAACGGGTATGTCCCACAGGGGGATGCCCGCATAGCAATTGTGGTGCCATATTCAAAGGGATCAAAAAAGGGATCCAGGTAAACGTATAGGCCAGTATGCTTAACTCTGTTTGTAGAGTAAAATGTTGAAGGTTTTCTAAGAGATGCCTATCTGGAGTAGCTCACTGAATCAAAACTTAATGTATAACGCCGTTCCAGCATGGTTTTATGAAGGATCGGTCCTCGTCAGACTAATCTCATCAGCTTCTATGATAAGTCAGTGCTTAGACTGGATCGGTTGACGGCAACTGGATGTCATATATCTAGATTTTTCTAAAGCATTTGATACGGTGGCCACATAAAAGGTTGGAAATAAAATGAAATGCTTGGACTGAGGGAAAACGCTGAAAAAACTGACATTTTTTTCTGTTCCTTTGTAACAGAGCCTAACCTCTACCAAGGGCAATCATAAACCTATACATTCAATGGCTAGCATTGCTGATTATGGAGCACTTTTCCTCCTTACAAGAATACTATACATAAAGTAACTTGAAAAAAACAGTAATTTATTACAACCAATTCCAAAAATGTTGAGATGAAGATGAAAAATGTAAAGCAACTAAGAATTGATGATTTGGAAATCTCTTATAACTGTCACGTCAAGGAGTGCATGAGCCCTGACGGAACCCAGCCCCCACTGTCCCTGTCTGCTTGACGTGCTGCCCTAGGCCGCAGATCAACTGGGCGACAGTCCCTGCACCTGTCTAAAGTGCTGGGGCTGTCAGGAGGAAAAAGGTCAGACAGTCCGGTCAATACCAAATAGGAACGCCAAAGCCACAAAATCAGAACCAAGGTGATAAACTAAACAAGCCGGGTCCAAAAGCCAAACCGGAGCGAGGTACAAGATACAGAAGACAAGCCGGGGTCAGAAACAGCCGAGGTCAGGTACACAGGTAAGCAGAACAAAAATCACAGGTAATAGTCAGCCGATGAAAAAATCACAGGCACTGGACTCAGCCTTCAGGAGTTTTAAATGGGATTCCCGATACCGCCCCCTGTACTGATTGAAGCGGCCTACGACCTCCCATTGGTTTTGGCTTCTGTCACTCACCGAGCTGCCAGCAGCAAGAGTAACAGGGTGGGGTTTTGCAATCAGCTGCTGCAGCCTGTCTAGATCCCCGCAGTCTTGAGTTGCAGCCCGACCTGACAGTAACCCCTCCCTTTTAGGAGGGGCCACCGACCCTTCCTGGTCTGGGTTTGTCCCGGGTGAGAACTCATTGATATTCCCTCACCAGGCGATCAGAAAGATGGATTTCGCCGGAACCATCATGATCTCTCCTCAGGACCATAACCCCTTCCAATGGACCAGGTACTGTAGAGTACCTTGGACCCATAAGAAATCCAAAATACGAGCGACTCTCGCACTCATATACTAAACTCCCCTGGAAATCGTGGAGAAGGAGGCCTAAGGCGGAGTAACAGGGTGAATATACCTCTTAAAGAGTGAACGATGGTACACATTAGTATACATAGAAGAGGGTAATTCCGCGATACTGCCACCGGATTAACCACCTCCTGAACCACATACGACCTACAAATCGTGGCGCGAGTTTACCAGAGGGAACTTTTAAGTGCAATTTTCGGGTGGATAACCATACTTTATCCCCAACGGCAACCCCTCAAGAACAAATACTCCGTTTTATCAGAACTTTTCTCTGTATGTACTGGGCATGTGAACCAAGTACTTCTGAACTTGGGCCCAGACTGTGCACATATCTTTTAATGATAACATCCACCAGCTGTGATCAGACTAGCCTGAAAATGACGCATGTCCTTTGGGTGAAACCATAATTACAGTATAAAGGTAGGTTACCTGACGAGCTACTAACCTATTATTAATGGCAAAATTCAAACAATGATAATATTTTACCCAGCTAACTAACCCTGCTATCAGATACATAACAACAATTTTTGTGGTTACCTATTAGATTTAATCCTCTCTATCTGCCCATGAGTCCTCTGGATGAAGCAAGATAAGGACAGGGTGATACCCAGAGCCTTGCTAATGGCTTTTCAAAAACGAAAACCAAACTGAACCCTCCTGTCAGAAACAATATTCTCCCCAGGTAAAACTTGCAGTTTTGACATAAGTTTGATAAAAAGTTCAGCAAGTTTTTTGGACACGACGGTAACCCCCTTATCGAACCAGATTGGTCACACTTACTGAAACGAATCCACTACCACCCAAATAACTGACTTGCCCTCAGAGATAGGAAGGTACAGTCATGAATCCATTGAGATGTGGGTCCGCGGACGTTCCAATGTACAGGTAGAGGGCATAGTTCACCAGAGAACGAGTTCTGGGAAGCCCCACCTTAGCCCGAGCGCAGACTTCACAAGATGCCACATAGGCCTCAACATCACTAGGCAATGACGATCACCAGAAAATACGAGAAATAAGCCTTTTGGTGCCAGAACACTTCCAGGATGTCCAGATAACACGGAATCAGAAATTCTTTTTTTAATACTTGTAACGAACTTGAGTGGGACAAAGACCTTCGAAACAGGAACAATTATCAGGTCTCATATCCTGGTGGGACTATAATCTCAGTGCTAAATCAGGGGAAAATAGCTGAGACAACAGACTCCTTGGGCAAAATAGGTGCCGGATCCTCCTAGGATGCAAGCAGGCACAGAAGCTTACTAGATAGAGCATCACCTCACATTTTTCAAACTAGGCCCGTAAGTAACAACAAATGTTGAAACGCGTAAAAAAAAGCCCCAGCGTGCCTGGCCGTGGAATCAACCTTTAAGCACCTCTAAAATATGGTGAGGAGTTCATAAGATCCTTTAGGACCCGTGACTGATGCTGGGCACCTTCGAGGAAGTGGCGCCATTCCTCGAAGGCCCATTTAATAGCCAATGCTCCCGTTCCCAACGTCATAATCCTTTCAGCTGAGGAAAATTTACGTGAGAAGAAGGCACCAAGACGAAGGTTAGTCATAGCGGTAGGACCCCTGAGACAAACCGCCCCAGCGCCATACTCGAAGCATCAACCTCAACCGACAAAGGGTTTTCTATGATCTGCTTGAATCAACACAGTAGCTGATACAAAACACTGTTTAAGCTTCTCAACTGCGCTCAATGGCCTCAGGTTTGCCAATTACTGAACTTCGCCCCCTTCTGGTCCATGTCCGTCAACGGCCGAACCTAAAACAGAAAAAATAACGTACAAAATTTAACGATAATAATTAGCAAAGCCCTAGTAACCTCTGCAGGCCCTTCAGATATGAAGGCGGAACCCAATCGAGAATACCTGAATTTTTATACATGGGTCCATACGAAATATTAGAGTCAGGATGGTAACCCAAGAAAAGGTACCTCCTGCACCCCGAAAACACAATTTTTCAAGTTTTGACAAACAAACTATTTCTTTCAGAAATTGCAATACCTGTCGGACGAGTTTAACGGGGACTACCAATCCTCCGAAGAGATTAAAATGTGCATCCAGGAACATCGACACCAAACAACAACCAAAGATTCAACGGAAAACCAATCAATAACCTAGATTCTGGAACACGCGGGAGCCTTATACACCCGAACGGCATCACCAGATACTCAAAATGACCTTCAGGAGTGTTACACGCGTTTATCCACTCATCCCCTTCTCCGGATACGGATCGAGTTATGGCCCCTCTAAGGTCCAACTTGGAAAACCACTTTGCATCCTTGATTGATTGAACAGATCAGGGACAAGGTAGCGGGTATTGGTTGTTTACTGTAATTTTATTTATTTCACGGTAAATCATGCATGGACGTAGCCTCCATCATTTTATCTTTTCTCCCCACAAAGAAAAAACCCTGCATGGGAGACACTGAAGGTCGGATATGCCCCCATCTGTAGAGTCTTCTGCAATATATTGTTTTCATGCTAGTCTTTCTGGACCAGACAGATTATATAACCTCCCCTTTGGAAACCTTACCTCGTGTATTAGGTCAATGCACAGTCTAAGATCTATGAGGGGGTAGTATCTCCGAACTGTTTCTGAGAAAATACTGCAGCAAAGTCCCGAATGAAAACATGAATCTGCTCCACCCTCAGTATTGCCCAGTATGGTAGGGAGACATGTGTGTCAACTACACCGTTGTCCCCACATTGTCAAACGACTGGGTTAATGTTTCTGAAGCCAGGGTACCCCAAAACCACATCCACGGCAGCCCCTCCAAGATAAAAAGAATACACCTTTCAATATGTATGGATTCAACCACCAACTCCAGCTCAGGAGTACAATGTTGGCTTGGTGCCCTGAGCTAGTGGAGTGGAGTCAATAGCACAACCCGCAGAGATCAGAAATAGCGCTTTCTCCAATGTAGGCCTAGACTTTTCTCAAAAGACGCATCAACAAAATTTAGAATCTTATCCAGAATCCACAAACGCACTCACCAACCCGAACAGCAACAAAGTATGAAATCTTAACTGGTAGTTACAACTTTTTAAGATACAATAAGAAATAACCTGCTCGCCTAGTGTGATCTTCCTGCCATCACCAAGGCGCTGAGTTTTCGACCCTGGTCCATTCCTCTTGGAAGCACTCACCTTATGCCGTGTCCATCTTCGGCCACCAGTAAAAGCATATCCCTGGAACGACGAGAAGTCCTACAGTCCCATGCAGCAGTAATGACAGAAAAGCCCCCACTTGCAATGGGCTCCCTCTGGGTTTATATCGGGAACCGTGGGCGTAGAGGTGACTATGGGTAACCACTGGATAGTAGCCTTCTCTCGACGTCTCTCCCTAAAAACGACGTCTGTCCAGCACGAAAGTGGGCGCTAAAGAGCCATAGCCTCATCTAAAGTACCAGGTAGTAACCACCAATAAATCCTTCACATGGTCAGCTAACCCTAATCTAAACTTGACATCTGAGAGCCGGGTCTTCCACACCCAGACGGAACGCCAACAAAGTGCCGAAATTCCGGAAGCAATAACTCCTCCACAGTCTTTTTAACCCTGCCTCAAAGTGGTCAGCTGAGTCCTCGGCTACAGCTTTCTCTATCCGGGTATCAAAGAGTACCCCTCAGGCCAGCAAAAACCTTCCCACCGAAGACGAGTTCCGGCGAATCAGTGGTATCGAGTGAAAGCCCACTCCCCCCCCTGGGGGGGGACCCTGAAGTAAGGAAATAACAATTCCCACTCTTTTCCTCCTCATTGCCCTGGTACATGGGCGAGCCTAAATACAGGCGCATCCTCTCTAAATGCCAAAAAGGCCTTCCATTGCTTGAGAACCTGTCAGGTCAACTGGATAGGGGGCTCCACAGATGAGGGGCGGTAGTGCAGGGGCACTCTGACTTGGGGTAGCCTCCTGTTGTTCTACTCTTCAGTGCCAGATCCTGACTAGCTGGTTGTAGCCCCTGCATCTGCTCTAACCAGAGTTGTCATGGGGTTCATAGTGAAGGAATAGAGCAATAACGGTTTGGCCTGTATAATTTCAACGTCAAGGGAGTGCGTGACCCTGACTGGAACCCAGCCCACGTCCTCCATTGCCTGCTTTCTTCGGCCCTAGGCGGCAGAGGGCATCGGGGTGACAGGCCCATGCGCTGCTAAAGTGCTAGGGGCCTGTCAGAGGAAGAAATGTCAACAGTCCCGTGTCAATTAACCAAATAAACGCCAAAGACCCACAAATCATAACCAGAGGATAAACATAAACAAGCCGGGTCAAAAAAGCCAACGGTAACGATTACAATATGCCAGAATGACAAAGCCGGGGTCAGGAGAACGGAGCCGAGGTCAGGTACATCACCAGAAATCAGAACAAAATAGCACAGGTAATAGCAGCCAGAAAATATCACAGGCTATTGGACTCAGCCTTCAGGAGTTTTAAATTGGATTCCCGGAATACCGCACCCTGTAGCTAATTGACTGCCTCCGGGACCTCCCATTGGGCTGGGCTCTGTCACTTCACAAAGCTGCCAGCAGCAAGAGTAACAGGTGTGGGGGCAAAATCAGCTGTCAGCCTGTAATCCACTCAGCCTGAATTAGCCCCAGCCCTGACAATAAACATAATTTTATTCACCACAGAAATACACAGATCGGAGGTGGAAGTTAGGCATTTTTCCATTTTATTATGAAAAAACAATTATCATTTAGAAAATAGATGCAGCGACACATTCTAAAAGACTTGGGACAGGTAACAAAATGGCTGAAAAAGGAAATGGTGCTATATAAACAGCATGTATGCTTAATTTTAACTAATTTTCATGACTGTTAAAAAAGCATGTTAGAGAGGCAGAGTCTCTCAAGACAGACAGTCAGTACATTCACCAACACATGAGAAACAATCTAAAAATTGGCAGAATAATTTCAGTTAAGATGTTGCTAAAGTAACATTTGCAATTACTTTAAATATCCAACCATCTACCATACATAATACCAATCAAAAGATACAGTAAATCTGGAAAAATTTAACCATGCACAACAAGATAGATATCCAATAAACAATTATTAACATTCTTTATCTATGGATTCTATGGGTCTCCAGTGGCACCGAATAAAAAACAGGCATCGATCGTCCCAGAAATCATCGTCTGTGAACCAATCCACAACTGCAAGTTATAGCGTCTATCAAGCGAAAGAAAAAGCCATATAATCAACACAATGTAGAAACAATACAACCGCCGCCTCCTCTGGCCTATCTCATCTGATGTCTTTCACATTAAACAAATGGCTTCTTCTGTGGATTCCTTTACTCTCCATATTCCTCAGTTTAATTGACATGTCCCTCTTGCAACACTAGGATTGCAACACAAAGAAAAGTACTTAGATACCTAAAAGAAGTGTTTCTCAACTCCAGTCCTCAGGAGCCACCAACAGATCATGTTTTCAGAATTTCACAGGTGAAGTAATTCTTGTCTGTGCATTAGATGGGAATATCCTGACCTGTTAGTAGTTTGAGAAACACTGCCTGAAAGGACAAATTGAGTTTTTTCCTGACCATCCTACACGATGTTATAGCTTCATATTCATGCATTTCTTTAAATATGGAAACATTTAGACAAGGTTGTATAGAAAAGAATGGTAAGTATGATGAGTGATGGCTGTTTAGTTATTAGATAAAGAGGTGCTGCAGCAGCTCAGTCATCTGATTAGCAAGCTTGTATAGTACACACATGGTGTAGTCGAACTATAAGTCCCAGCATGGATTTACAGAAACGTGGCGCATTCCCGTTCCTTATGTAGTGTTAAGTGACAGCCTTTTCATTTTTTATCCTAGTCCTAGGGCCAGACATTTTTTCATTTTCCTCTTGGCACAATCGTATGAGGCTCTATTTTTTTAATTGGCCCCTATAATGTATTAAGAGCCCCTAAAAATATTTATGGGGTGGAGTGAAGAAATTATTCTTAAAGGATCATGACTACAGGTAAACTACACTGTAAAAACAATGTACTACATTGTAGTGCACTGATACCACATTTCAGCAGAGGCCATGTCTGTCTAAAGCTTTTTTCTACACTTACCTCTTACATACAATTTTTAGGGTCAAAACATAAAAACCACAGGCATTTTTTTTTTTTTTTTTTACTATCCATGCAATTTTTGATACTTTTTCCTTTGCTAAATAAAGTGTATTAGTTACATGCATTTTTAGTGCATTTTTATCACCGTACCTGAATTCTTCATGCATGGAAAAAGCACAAGAAACACTTAAAAATCACAACAATGCAGGCAAACATGCATTTTTTTTTTTGGTTCAGGAAAACAAAATTAAAAAAACAATGGTTTATAGGCATAAAAATGCCAAACTGTCAGAAAAATGTGATATCTACATCATGATGTATTTTGAAGAAAAATGTCCTTGACCAAAATAAATACCAAAAATGAAAAAAATAAGATAAAAACATCTTCTATAATGTGACTAACAGCTTAGATGCCACGTGTCATAATAGCGACGCAGCATCCTACGTGATTTATTGGACAAAATCGGAGTCATCTTTGATAATATACAACTTCAACCCCCCCCACATGTATGTTCCACGAGCAAGTGTGTAGCCACAGATACATTTATTAATTTAATCCCTTAAGCCCTGATGTTCTTCCTTTGGATATCCTTAGTTTGGCTTGATGAAAACCCCAATTGCTATGGCTCCAGACCCTGGACGCCTGGACCTGCTACCACCTCTATCAGATATAGATATGATAAGTAAGTATCCACATGAGACAAGGTGTGCGCTTACTCAAAAAAAGAGTTCTTTATTATTACGGCAGTAAACTTATATAGCCAAGGTTATAATGGACATGCGCAGTTGGTCAGAGCCCATAGTGAAACTTTTTACAGCTTTACAATGCAAGGTTAAAAAATAAGATATCGCAGCTGAGATTGTTCCGTTACAGTTTCAAAAGTCCATAAGATACACAGCTAAGTTCGTTATTATTTCAAGGTCCTGAGCGCCAGGGCGAGAGTCTGAATTCTATCTTGGAATTCCAGACAGGAAAAGTTATTTCATGCTTTTAAAAACCCTTAAATTGACAATTCCTCCCTTTTGCACAAACATACAGTAATATTAGTGCCTGTGCAAACTACCTTCATCAGTAAAAGAGATAAAACAATTAGCCACTTCACAATGCTTTTCCTGCACATTTCTTTCCCTGTCCTCCTGTCTCTCTTAGCTGTGCCAACCACACAAGGGTAGCAAGGACGGGAAGAGGGATTATGAGCTTCGCCAGTTTGAGACGAATCATCCTTCTATTCATGATGATCCACTGTGTATCTGGACTTTCCAAGCCCTGGTGAGACCCACGAAGCTGTCCCTCACATATTTTTTCAGGAAATTTGACGTTTCTCCAAACAACATGATATATAATCTTCATCCAATAAATTACGAGCAAACAACATAGACAATCAGAATACTAAAAATATTGAATACAAGTTTGCAAATGGCCCATTAGCCAACCCCCCCCAGTCCTTGAACAGTTAGCTGGGTTAGGGCAGAAAAAGTTTTTCACTCCTCCCCCCCCACCAAGCATCTTTGTTTTTTTTCATTTTGGCTTTGTCATATTTTCTGGCTGAAACTTTATCTGATCAAGTTTAATTTAGTTTAGAAAAGTTCCGGTGTTATCTATATAGTGCAAAAAGTCGAGCCGATTAACCTGCACATACACCTTGGCTAGAAGTCCAAATAGTCCTACAGACTATTGTTGTTGGTTTGTGACACTTATAAATTGATTCTGTGTTTGGCACCAGTGGTGATGAGACTCTCTAAATTTCAAAGATCTGGTCCCAGTTATCAGTTGCCTACACTTAGCTTCTCCCATGTCTGTGCGAACCTAAGGATATTAATATAGAGTACTGGCTATCTTAGTACAAATGAGTATTGGGAATATGTGGGGTCTTCCATTTGCTCTGGGTGTATTGTCTTTTGCCCTTTGTACCAGCATGTGTTTCTGCATGCTAATAATTCAACTGTTCGGTTACGATTGATAAAAGTGGCAGGAGTTAACCCTGGCCAGAAGAACAGGAACAGAAAAACCAAAAAATGGATGTGTAGATAATTGTGTGCATATATAAAATTTAACTTTACTTCACAATTTAAAATCAAATTGCGGCTGAGCATTAAATTACATAAATCAAAACACACATACGTGTCCAATGAAAAAATGGCGCATTGATAACTACTAACTTGACGAGTCCACTGGGGGTCTCCACACCGTGTAGATTGTTTAGAGCACTCGCCCCGACAAGGCGGGCCCCTACCGTATGGAGGCTTAACCCTATAGACTCAAGTCTTACCCTTACTGTTAATCATACAATGTCCCAACATGTTTCGACCCTACCACAGTCCCTTCAGGGAACCCAATGAAGTATGTATATATATCTAGAAATGGAATCATAAAATTCAGAAACTGAGGGTATGATGGATGAATTACCCCCAAATTTATCCTAACCCAATTACAGATGTCCTTATAGTGCATGTTAATGTATAATCAAAATGCAGCACTGGTGTATAATTGCAGCCATTCGTTGTGTATATGAAACAGACGGTTGGTTTTGGGCCGGCACAAGGGGGGGTTTTATTGTGGGTTTGTTTTTAAATGCAAAAGCAGCATTAAAATTTGTGACGGAAGGGTTTTTTTCTATAGTGTCACCGTGGAACCCGGTCAAGTTGCTCCTTTCCTTTCCTAAAACTTCCCCCCCCAGGCGCGAAGTTTGGAATGATTCCTCCTGAGTGCTAATGTGTGGGGGCCTAAACGCGCACAAGTCACTTCGCCCAAAAATTGCCAGGTTAACGGCCAGGTACAAGGACCCTTTATCCTACGGTAACCACTTAAGGCTTTTGTCCACAGATCCAATGGGTTCCCGGGTTCCCACAGGGGGGGCACCTGAACTTATGCTGCACTTTCTTTACATGGCAGATTCCTGGGATGCTTGACAGCTTGTTAGCCCCATTTGGGAAATCCCTTTCCCTTTTTCCAAAGATATGTTTGTGGGTATCGTTCTAGCAGGGAAGGTTTAAAGGCATCTGGGGGTAGAGGAAGTGGCGTTAAAGCTAATCTGGATGTTTTCACTCGGAATTTCCCCCAGTTGGAAACTCCCAAAATTGGGGATCCCCAATTCCCCCCCCTTGTATGCAAGAACTCTAATGCCTATTGATGTGGTAGATTACCCTGCCACCGGGCAAATATCCATCCATTTGGAATGGGTAGCTAGTTTTTTCCAGTGCCTAGAGTTTTGGGTGTCATATTGTAATTGATCGGCAATTAGTCCAATCCCTTTTCCTCCCTGGAGGGGGACGCCAAAAAGGGCATAGATAACCCCGTAACTGGGGCATGGGCATATCCACAATCTTTTGGTTTATTTCTTTGAGAACCAGTGGTGCGGTGAGTTTGTTTTCCTGAGGTTCAGTTTTCAATTAAAGCAATATTATCGGACCATGTCTTCCAGGGCACCTAGGCCCCTTGCATGGCTTGCATGGACCCATGTTTTTTCCCCTTCTAGTTGACGGGGTACGTCTAAACAGATTGGTATGGCCCTTTCAAAACGGGTTTCCCAAACGTTTTCGGGAGTGTTTCAGGACACCTGATCACCTGGTTCACGTGTGAGCTATTTTCGATCAGGATCTGGAAAAGAAGAAAACACTTTTCCATGCATTTCAGTTAGTTGGTTCTGAAATTTTTTATCATAATTAGTGAGACATCACACCCCAATTGGCAAGATGGGGGAAAGTAAAACCCCCTAGTCTTGGGGCCCCAAACAAAATTTCTATAGTTTAATTTTTCATTTCCCCGCGAGTGTTTTTATAGACAATGGGTAGGGGTGGGCAGTTTTTCCCCGTTCCTGCATTTCCCTTTTCCAGCTTCAATTTATAGTTCCATTTAGCCTTTCCCACCTTTCCGATGCGGGGGGTGATGTGGGTGTGTAAAAGGGAGATTCAAAAACCCAACTGACAGGTATTTGGAAAATTCTCCTGTAAAATGGGTACCCCGTCTGCATTGGTCCGGATCCAAACCTAGGGACAAGTTCCATTACCATTTCTTTGCTGTGGCCCTTAAAGTGGGATGGGTTTTACTGGGTACACCTAGGGCCCTCCTGAAAAAATCTACACATTAACGTACCGTACCTTCCATTTTTTTGGGAACTGAATAGTGAGTTGCAAATTTGGAAAAGGGTATAAGGGCGGGGATATGTTTCATTGGAGTTTTTATGCCTGTCCAGGGTGTTTACCTACAATGTGCAGTTCCTGCAGTTGGACTGCGCCCTTCTGAAAAGGGGCTACCCGTCTCTGTTAGAAAGGAGGGCCCTAGCGTTGGGGCCTTTTGGGGAGTAGGGAGGGGAGGAGTTCAGGGAAAGGGAGGTACCATGAGTTCAGAGACAACACTTTCCCCTATCTTCCATAAACCATCTTTTCCTTGCTTGGCTCCCCCCCTTTTCCCAACCCCCGCTGTCTTCTTCCTGGGATTTGCCTGGGCTTTTTGAGTTATCTGAAAGATAGTTTTTTTTTTAACTCACAACTCACCCGGGCATTTATAGCCCCGAGGGCTGACCTGCGGGGATGGACCTTCTCGTGTTTTGCCACCTGCTTTTTTTTCACAATACGGGGGTATTGGCTGGTGAGGAGTTTTTGATAAAAACCCCTGCCGCTGGGAATTAGGATTGTTCTGATTGGGCCTCTTGCTGCACATTTTGTGGGTACGTCTAAGTTGGGGTAACTGACACCCTGGTTTTCTGTAACCTTAACAGGTGGACAGGGGAGAGTACTATGCTGTTTTTGATCTTGCCCATGGGCAGTTGGACGTTTTGTCATAAGATTTTTTTCCCCACTATCCTACAATTCACTTCGGGATTTCCGTCAAATGGCACCTACACATGAGCTTCCCATAAATTGGATCTAAGGGATTTTTAAAGTTACGGTGCCCTGGATGTATTTATTTTCTTTTAGTGTGGGCAAAATACGCACCCAACAAATTATGTTGCCCCATCTAATCAAAAACCTGATAAAAAAGTAGGGGGGGCCCAATTTTTTTTTTTAGGGGGACGTGAGTGGGAAAACTTTATCCATATACCCAATACAACAACAGAATCTGTAGTAAAACTTCGGGGATAAACTTTTTGTTTATACGACCCAGGGCCCAGTGTCCACTAGAGGTCTAGAGTGGCACCCCCGTATGGTTATAGGGAATAGAGTGCTGGCCTGGACCCCGCTTGTCCCCCTTTATGTGCCTTTGTCCGTTCAGGACCTCCTCCTCTCCCTTTTCTCTCTCATCATCTCTCTTTTTTCTTTCTACAGTCATGTTTCATGTGCCCCTTATTTCTGCAATAGAAAAGGGTTGGGGGGCCCCCTTGTCTTGGTCACCTCCGTATCCCCCCCAACTTGTACTTGTGAACCTCACCTTTTTTCCTTCATATCCATTTTTTTACCCTCTTGCCCTTTCCCCCAGAGCGGTTGCATTTTTGTGGGT
>JAODAL010048706.1:0-28771 GCA_025379985.1 Phyllomedusa bahiana | reverse complement strand
CACTGTTAAGGGAAACCCCCAAAATGAAAAATGACTTGTTTTTGCAAGATCTTTAACAGAGCTAGCAACCCTGAGTGAGAAACCCATTTAATACATTTAAAAAAAAGAAACAAAGATTGGTGGGGACCACCCTATTTTTAAAAAAATGTTTTTTTTTTTAAAAAGAAAATTAAACTACAAAAAAAAACTGGCATCCAAAAAAATAGCTGATACAAATATTCCTCTAATTGTACAAGGGAGTACAGGAAGATTGAAACAATTAGGTTACCCGGGGACAGGTTTAGTAAATTTCCCCAGTTCAACTAAAAGGGGTGGTTCAAAGACCCCTTTTTCCGGCACTTTTTAATCGGGGGTCAGCAGGTTTGGGGCTCTGCTGTGGCCCAGGACAGGGTAGCTTGCCCCAGTGAAACTAAAATGGTGGTTCAAAAACCCCTTTTTTTCCGGATTTTTTTTTATCGTGGGTCAGACGTTTAAATTGGTCATACTGCGGCCCCCAGGAAGTTTAAGTCAATTTCCCCTTTTCAAAAAAGGTGGTTGAAAGGCCCTTTTTTCCGGCATTTTTTTAATCGGGGGGTCATGCAGGTTTGGGGATCATGCGTGGCCCAGGGACAGGTATGTCAATGTCCGTTAAACTAAAAGGTGGTTGAAAGAGCCTTTTTTGGGCATTTTTTTAAATCTGGGGGTCATGCATTTTGGGGGCTCTCTGGGGCCCGGGGCGGTATAGCAAGTCCAGTTCAACAAAAGGTGGTTAAAAAAGACCCTTTTTCCCGGCATTTTTTAAATCTGGGGAATTGCGGGTTTCGGGGTTTCGCTGTGGTCAAGGACATGGATAATAATGCCCCCAGTTTAAAAAAATGGGGGTTAAAATAATATGCCCCGGGCACTTTTTAATCTGTGGGCCATGGGGTTTGGGGTCATCTGGGTACAAGATAGGGATAGTGAATGGCCCCGTGATTTTATAAACAAAAGTGTTTTGCCAAGATGTAGCAAAATTTTCGTTTACTGTTTGGATGTTAATTCCATTTCTCAGCCCTGTTTGGGTGTAAGAATAAAAGGTGTTGTTCCCCCCCCATAGCTTTAAGGTCACGGCGAAATTTCTATTATCGACTATCGGAAATCGTCTTGATAATTGCCGATATCGACTATCGACCCGATGACGATAGTCAACGTAATCGCTCATCTCTACTTATTAGTATCATGGGGATTAGCCCTCTTCAACTCTTCATAGTATTCTATAAATGCCTTATCTATATCTGTTGAGTCCTTAAGCAAATGACCAGAATGGAGACAATTTATTGATGCAATTGGGCATTGTGGCTTCCACGGCCGCGTCATTCTTGCCAGAATTGCACCTTGTCTCCCCCCCATCTATAGAACTTGTTCTGTGCAGCCCTAACTTGCCATACTGCCCGACCCTGTAAGAAGGTCTCGAGTAAATCCTTGGCTTCTTTGAATCACTCTTTCGTTTGTGGGGTAGCGGAAGCCATGTGTTCTGCCTGGGCGGCCCTCAATCGCCCATGCAAGATTTTATATTTCTCATTGGATGCCTTGCGCTTTGCACTTACATAGCTGATAATGTTACCTCAGAGCACAGCCTTGGCTGCCTGCCATAACTGCGAGGAGTCACTTTCATGTACGCTATTATCGCTTAAGTACTGCCTCCAATGGACACGCAGGAAGTCCTTAAATTCCTCGGACTCGTACAGATAGCTGGGAAATGTCCATTTTTTTTATGCTGTGCAAAGTCTGGCCTTTCAAGTATCAGAGCTATGGGCCCATGGTCTGAAACAGTGATTGGGTGAATCTCCGAGTCAACCACTTTCGAACGTAAGGAGGCCGAAACCAGCACCAAGTCAATGCGCGAGAAGGTATCGTGTAATGCCGAATAAAATGTATAAGACCTATCCGTCGAGTTGGTAGCCCTCCAGTGGTCATACACCTCCAGCGTGTCCATCAGAAGCAGCACAGATGGATGAATGACATCCCTCTTCAAAGTGTGGCCCGATCTATCCCACCTGGGATTTGATGCGAGATTGAAATCACCCAATATTAGTAGATTTGTGTGGTCCCTCTGGAGCAGAAACCCCGCAACATCCGCAAAAAATTGATCATTGTGCTGATTTGGAGTGTGCAGGTTGAAAATAATGTACACCTTATGTGCTATCTGCACTCTAAGATATACAAACTGCCCTTCCTTGTCAACGTATTGGTCCTCAATCTCTTGTACCAGACCCTTCCTGAAATATACCGCCAACACCTCTCGACTTGGTTTTGTAAGTGGCTACCTCCAGGGGATCAAGCCATGAAGCTCGTATCGGGATATAACTATCTGTCTATCAGTGAGTCTCTGGAGATAGATTACATCCGCTTTTAATTTCTTCAACTGGGATAAGATCTTTCCACGTTTCTCCGGCTTATTAAGTCCTGCAACATTCCATTAGATTACATTTAGTACAGGATGGGGCTCCCTCCCTCTTCCGTGACAGTGAAAATTACTCATCCTGTATTTAAAAGGGGGACATTAGACAAGAAACAATCTGGGGAAGTGGCAGATCCTAGTGTCCCGCGAAGCACCCCGGACCTACCTGGAACCACCAGGGAGGATGGCTACTTAGAGCCCGGGAGGGGGGGGGGGCCCAAGACAGTGCGCTCCCATTTTAAACCCAAAGTTGAACCATTGGAATACGCAACCAATAGTAAAAAATTTATTAAATTTGCCAAACATGGCAGCATCAGAATTCTATGCAACCCTCTAATCAATAGAAACATAGTCATCGTTTTAAACTTTCCACTCTCAAGCATATAAACTCCATATACCAAGAGAAAGTATGTATCTTATCAGCTAATCTCATAATATGTCAGATGTGCCCCTTCCCATTAGTCAAAACCCGGCAGGAAGTGTCTGGCCGCTTCCTCTGACATCTCATATGTGACCAATCGTCCGTTTTCCTGTACCCTTAATATAGCGGGATACACCAGCTGAAACCTGACATTATGGTCATGAAGATGTTTACAGACATCATGAAAGGCTTTCCTTTTGAGAGACACTTGTGTGGAGAAATCCATAAAAATCAGGATCTCCCCAGAACCTGCACTTCCCTCTTTCTGTAAGGCCCTTAAAAATTGTTCTTTAATAGACCAATTTTTAAAAGCGTGCTATGATTGGCCCTGGGTCTGCCTCTCTGCTCTCTCCGTTGCTCAAGTCTATGGACCCTTTCAATGAGGAGGGGGTCCCGGGGAAGTTCCAGCTCCAAGACCGCCGCCAGGTCTCTAACTAAGTACAAAGCCAGCTGATCCGGGAGAACTTGTTCAGGTACTCCCACGAACCTCAAATTGTTAAAGCCTTTCTCTTTCTCCGATCATCTAACTTCACCTGCAGGGGTTTTAAAGGGATGCTTGGTTAGTGGGGGCCCGTACTCTCAACCCTTACAATATCTTTTCCCCTATTGACACAGCTTCTGGACTCTAGGTCCCCAATTTTTTGTGAATTAGCCTTAATCTGAGAAAGGGCCGCATTTATTGAGGCTTGTATTAGATCAAACCTCCTTTCCAGGGCTTGTAGGATTAAACTGGTAACCTCTTGCACCAAGGAAATCACTTGAGTCTGTGCTTCCCCTGTGTCCTGATTTGGGTCTTGTGAACTCTAGAATCAGCATTATCGGCTTGGCGCCCTGGTTGTTAGGATACCATCTTGAGCTGTTTCGGGAGTCCGGATGTGCTATTTCGTGCACGTTGCGACTGCTGTGCACCGGGTAGGGGTTTACTATTGTGTTGAGATTGTACTTGTATTGAGGATCGTGTGACTCTGTTTGGTGTATTTTTGTTCAAGAACTTGTCCATACTCCCTCAGAGCTGTCTAGGGAGTGGACACCAGGGCAGAGTTCTATATGTGTATAGTTTTGTTTCGGCGACTCTGATATTATGAACTCGTGCGATTGGTATGGGGCGATAGGTAAAAGCCCCTGTGGCAAGAGAGCTAGCCTCGGGTAATTATGGGAAAGTTGACTTATCGTTTAAAGGATAAGGAGAGTGAAGGATCAGGTTACCGTCGAACCCCCAAATCAAATTTTACATCATATTTACGAAAAGGCCATCAAATGATGCATATATGTGTGTAAGGACACTGCAATGTCCTTGCTCCCTTTGCTGGCACACACCTATGCTTCAACACAGATTAGAAGAGTGAAGAAATCAGGTGATACCTTTAAGAGGATAACTGAGTATATTTGATGGTGAGCTTTCGAGAGAACTAGCTCCCTTCTTCAGACAGGTTGTTATACAAGAAATTGAAAATTCACAGACTTTTTATACATAAAAGACATGGACCTTCAAAGGATCTTAGAATTCTTAAAAATAACAAAATGCAATATAAACAGTCATTTACAACAGGTCAAGAAATCAACAATCTGGAAACTTGTGAGGCATGACGGAGGGGTCAGTAATTCTTTATCTTATCTCTTAGGCTATGTTCACACGGCTTAAAATGGGACATAATTACGCGCGTGATTACGTCCGTAATTACGTCCCTAAATACGCCTAAAATAATGGTCAGGGGATATTCAATTGATTGCAATGTAAAATACGTCTCCTTGTTCACACGAGGCGTATTTACATGTCATAATTACGCTGCGTTTTCACAGCGTAATTACGATCGCAAAATCAAGTCCCCTGTCAATTATTGGGAGCCGTATTTGTGACGTAATTACGCCTTCTATCCCCATAGAAGATAAGGGGGAACGTATTTACGTCATGAAAACAGTGCCACACTTTTGTGACACGTATGTGCAGGGTAATTACGCTGCAAATACGTTCAGAGGGTCAAATAGAGTTCACAGTCTCTAGCCAAGACTGTCTGGTTTTGTATCAATTTTGGGGAGGGACTATGCTTGAATCTGATTTTTGCAGATAATATTCAAAATTAAGCCAGTGTCATGAACATAGAGGCAAGCAGCAGAATGACCAGCAGCATGTCCCGGGGAATTGCGCCATACCAACGCATGCGGCTAGATGTGGGTGCCCTCATATCGGAGGTAAGTTTTAATGCAGTGGCTATGTTCACATGGCATAAATGCAGGGTGTACAGTACACCCGCAATTATACCGTGTTGAGCTTTTGTGCATGGAGGAGGGGAGAGGGGGCTAGCAGGCAGCAGGCCACATGGTGTAATTTGTGGCCATCACAGTTCACACATAGAAAGGAATGGGAATTTAAATTAATGCAAAAATTTCAGACTGCAAAATGGGCTAAATATTCATGCCAGCTTTATGTCAAACTATGTTGAACTGTGATGCCACAAATTACCCCTGATGGCTACGAGTTAGGATGCAGAAATTACCTACCCCTCTGTCACGCCTCACAAGTTTCCAGATAGTTGATTGGGTTGGCCTGTTGTAAATGACTTGTCTGCTTTTTATTGCATTTTGTTATTTTTTAAGAATTCTAAGATCCTTTGAAGGTCCATGTCTTTTGAGGTATAAAAAGTCTGTGAATTTTTTAATTTCTTGTATAACAAACCTGTCTGGGAAAAGGGAGCTAGTTCTCTCGAAAGGCTCACCAATCAAATATACTCAGTTAGCCTAAAAAAGGTATCGCCTGATTTCTTCACTCTTTTTACTACTTTCTATGGCTAACCGGTACAACTTTTATACTACTATAAACAAGATTAGTAAGTAATATTTACAGTGACATCTTACTGGCAAATGATAATGAGCCAGTTGCTCCTGGGGAGATATGAAATCTTGCTGCTGGACAGAGACACCCAGACAGCCGTGCAGACCCAGGTAAGCCAGAGGCTAGGAACCCTCGCTTAACCACGAGACCCCTCAGCTCCAAAAACATGGTGGGCAGGATCTCCACAGTTCAGTGGCCAGCTCAGTATATCTGTTCCTGAGATATAGAGTCTCGTCCCCACGCAGAAATGGTTGAAAGGGGATTTGTTAGGAAAAGGAAGAGGCTCATGCCCACCCTAATATCCCGCTGTTTGTCCTTTGTTGCAATGTTAGGGCAGAACAATAACCAGGTTCTATCTTAGGTGGTATGCAAAGATCCAGAACTCTGTAACCAGGAGAGACACAGGCGTAGGGTACTACTACTATGTCTTGGCAGTTTAGCCGCAGGTCCGTGGCCCTCCCTCAGTCCACTATGGAGCGGAGAAGCGCGGCAAAGCACAAGTTCAATGGTTAGGGACCACTCGTTCTCCCCAATATCTTCAGTGCAGATAGAACGCCCAGTGTCCACAGGGGATGGAGGGCCCCAGATTCTGCCCCTCAGCAGCGTGGCCCGGTGCCAGTGCACCCTCCAAAAATGGTAGTCACAAGTCCTTTGTAGCAGGAATGTGCAGGTAAGAAGTGCCAACAAAATGTGATTGTGTTCCCTCTGGTCAAAGGACGGACAAACCCTGTACCTTGCTGAAATTTGATAGAAGCGTTTTAGGGTCTCCCAAAACCCCAGCGGCCCCCCAAACCCGATTTATTATATTATGCAAACTCGCAGGGAATGGGACTGCTAGCGGTGTTATAAGCACCTCTGGTTCTCCACTATGTGCAGATGTGATAGATCTCCAGAGACTTGTGCACGCCCTATGTGTAGTCTGGAGGCAGGATACAGTCTTTGCATGTGCCCTCCGGGTTGCCCTCAGGGCGTACTGTTCTCATGATGCCGGCTCACCGCACTGGGGGTGATGTGTCCGGCTCCATGTACCGACGCTCCTGCTCCTGGCGTGTCTGCGGGTCTCCGCCCATGGTCTGCGGCACACTGCTTCCGGATCGGCCTCCGCGCCACCGCTGTCAGTCCCGTTTGAACCCCAGCTACTGCCGCCTCTAACCGTGGTGGCAAGGATCGCGTCTCTCCTCACTGTGCGCACCGACTAGTGCGCACCAGCACCCTAGTGTGATGGCGTCCGGCAGTTCACTGTTGGCGGGAGAGTTGTTTTCGCGGGCTTATTTTTCCACTTCTCCTAAAGGGATTTGCTCTGCAGTCACGGGCTCTTAATCCTGTTCCGCGACACAAACAATACGCGGGGAGGCGTTACTGCTGCAAACAGGTTTATGCCGTCTGCCACTATCTAAGTCGCTACGCCCTCGTACGGCGGGGTTTATTTGTAAGAGCCTCTTGAAGATCTGCAGGCGGAACCACAGTCAGACCAGGGCAGTAGTTCTATACTACTGGGACTACTGGGAGATAAAAATCGGCTGCCCCTGTGCTCTAGCAGTCTTCCCCAAGCATAGACTGCTTTTTGGTGGTTAATTGAAGGCAGGATGGAAAGCGGGGATGGATAGAATCTCGCTGGTCACAGAATTCAGGAGGAGCTGCCATAAGATGCAGCCGAACTTGACGCACGCCCCATGGAAGTCACCAGAATTTTTTATAAAATTTTTTCACTTTTTTTTTTTTTTACACCACTTCACACTTAATAAACTTGTTAGATGAATTTTTAGGTTATTACGTTGGTAGATTCCTAATATGTGTAGTTTTTTTAGTGTGTATGTTAATGTATGCACAATTAAATATCTTTTAAAATATTTATTATTTTATTATTTACTTTTTTTACATTTTTCATGTTTTTTTTACTTTTTTTTCTTTATTTTTTTCAAATCCCATGAATGGAGAACTGTTTTACACGTTTTTAGATTAGTAATGTATCATCATATTCACTTTTGATAATACATTACAATCTGTGTCAAGATAGACCCAGGCAAGCAGTCAGGGCCAGCACACAAGTTCGCATGATCGCTGGCTTGTTACACAGAGAGCCTTGGGGCTACTCTAGGTCCAGAGATGACTAGTGCAGCCATTCCTGGGTCTGTCGGGTCACAGGAGTTCCCGATCACTCGACAGCTAGGGGAAAAGCCTATTGAAATATGCCTTGTTCACGAACTGCGGCAAATCAAAGGGCTAAAGTGCCGGGTAAGCGGATCAGGTTTCCCCGCCTCCCAGTACTTGCCAGAGGCTGTGCTGGAATAGGGCTGTAAATTACGCCTGTTCTCAGTGATGACCTGCAGGCACCGGGTGCTGCTAACCCGAAGTCTGTGGCACGGGACCGACCTGTACGCTAAGTGAAAAAAGTCGACGGGCTAGTCGTTAGGGCGTTAAAAAAACTGATCGTTAGCTGTTAATAAATAAACCAGAACTTGCCACAGAATCTGTGCTACGGGGTTTCCCGTGAATTCTGTTCTTTTTCATTGGAACACGCACCACAATGGTATATTGGTCCGGCCTGTTGCTAACACTAGCAAATAGAGATGTTTCTCTTGATGGTGGAAATTTTAGGAGACATACTAATAGGCTAGAGTATGAACAAATAAGAGATGAACATTATTTTACTTAAGTAATAAAGCGATGTGGTGAAGTAAAGAATGGTTTTCAGGGCTAATAAAAGATTGAATAAATAAGACATAACACGCAGTTTTACTAGTGGAATAAACTCATTTCCATTGAAAAGGTGTCTATCACTCTACTGTGATGATAGGTGGGGAATGAACAGGACTATAGGAAAGCTTTTAGACTGATATGAAGACATATTCCATGGAAACAGGTGGGCTTGCCACTTTACCTGTGCATGATAGGTGGGGAACAACGATGGACCAAGATTAAATAGGCAGCTAAAGGGTGAGTTGAACACAATATTTCATAGAAAAGACAGGTGCCTCAGTCACTTTTTTTCTTTGTGGCCATGATTGGTTGGGGGACATGAACAAGGGTATATAAGGCAGTTAGAGTGTAATGAAGTTCATATTCCATAGAAAAACACGGTTCTATGCTAGCATTTCACATGTGCATGATAGGAGGGAGTGAACAGTATTTATATAGGCAGTTTAGAGTGAAATGAGCACATATTCATGGAAACAGGTGCTAGCATCTTTATCTGTGCACATGATAGGTGGGGATAACAATGAAACGGGGTATATAGGGCAGTAAGTATAGAGCTGAATTTATATGATGGAGATCTACTCAATTTATTTCCAATTCATAGACAAACAGGTGCCTCTATAACTTTACATGTGCTTGATAGGTAGTTGGGAATATATATAGATATGGTTATATAGCAGTATGGAGTGAAATGAAACACCATTATTCCTTGGTAGGAAATCGTGTGCCTGCACATTAACTGTGCATGATACTTGGTTAGGGAAATAAATAACAATATTTTAATTCCTAAACATGATTTAATAAATTATTTTTTTGCCATAACTGAAAACAGGATTGTATGATGGGCAATCAGATTGAAAAATGAACACATATAAAGATAGGAAGAGAAAGGTATAAACTTGAGTGAAAATATCTGTTCTAATTGAGCATGCTAATCAATGCCAGGAGTTCTGATTAGACAGAACAAATTAAATTAACTAGATTAATTAATTTTTGCAGAGAAGTGAAAGAACAAATATGACATAGTGGGTGGTGATAGAGACTGAGATCTGGTGTGTTTTAACTGTGGTTTAGATGAGCTATGATTTTGGGTGGTTAAAACTTGACCGTAAACACCGGAAAGGGGGGGAGGTGTCCTGTCCTCTATGTAAAATCCTGTCTGCAGCTAACATGCGGGAAGATATAGTTACTGGTAAATGAACTGGTGGTATATTATGGGTAAAATAAACATGGGGGTAATAACATAGTAATGTTAAAATTCTAACAGGAAGTCTGTCATAGGCACCCTACACATATAAAAGAACCCATTTGAACAGATCACTACTCAGGCAATGAGTGAAGCATTCTAATCAGAATGAGGTAGTTATTATGGGCGGTCTCTTTAAACTACCAGAACATAAATTGGGAAATCTGGAAAACTGTAGCTCATCACAGAAAGGAAACATGTTTTCTTGTCTATAACTAAGATAATTTACAGATTAACCAAAGCAGGAAAGTGTCTTGAAGTCAGCTACTGGTTCGTATGTATACGGCCAAGCAACGCACTGGATAGGTAGGAGGTGATCTCCTGGTAAGTAGGTCCAAAGATAAGGAAAGACAGCAACCCGCAGTTTCTGTTTCCGTATATAAGTAAAAAATTCCAACCTTTATTGCAAATAGATTAAATATGAATAAGGAGTTCTCTATACTTCGAAACGCGTCGGCTTTGATGCGAGAAATCATTGAATAACATGCTTGGATTTTAATCTATTTGCAATAAAGGTTGGAATTTTTTATTATATCGGGGAAATACAGAAAGTGGTTGCTGTGCTTTTCTTTTTTAAAAGATAATTACATTTCACCTAGATGGTGCAGGAACAGAACTAGAGGAAAGGCCTCTAGACTTAATATTGACTAATAGACCTGAACAGAGTACAAGGTTCAGGTTGAGGGGGCCACCTAGGGAATAGTGACCATAATTTAATCAAACTTCTATTCATCCTTCAATAGAGCTTTTTGTCATGGAGCCACAAAAAATTGAATTTGTCGATGGCTAATTTATTACCTGATTAGAGAGGCCTCCTAAACGTATTGACTGGGACCCAAGGTGTTTAAAAATAGCGAATAAAAAATAAATGGGAGATAGATCTTTAAAAAAACATTTTAGCGCGACCTCACATGGGAGAGAGTACTTACCATATGGTAAATAAAACTAATTAAGAAACAGAAAACCCAATGTTGGATCAAACTGAGATGTAAAGGAGGCAATAAAGAAAACAAAAATTTAGAAAGCGTTTCAGCTAATAAAAAACAGGAGGGCAGTGAAGGTGGCACAAAAAAAGCTATAAGGAAAAAAATAAAATATGTAAAAAAAATTTATTAAGGCAACAAGCTGGAGACAAAAATACATATTTCCATAGAAAAGTAACCATAACCCATAAATATTTTTGTAACTATATATATTAGTAAAAAGATTTTAAAAAAGAATATTTGGCCTTTTTAAAAAGTACTGAGGTGAGAGAAATAGAGGTGCGAATGAGAAAAATGCAAACCTATTAGAAACAAATTTCTTCTCCACTGTATTTACGAGGAGGATGAGCTTCTGTTGATGAGCAAAGGGTGGAGGTAAATTCCAACTAAATGTTTCTTGTTAACCAGGCAGTGAAGAAGTGCAGCTCCACCATTAGAGGCTTAAATAGACAAATCCCAGGCCCTGTACGGTATACACCACGTGTCCTAAGGGAGTTAAGTGTAATATGATAGATAGGCCCTCGATTCTTAATTATTTATGGACTGTATAATAATGGGTTATGTTCCCAAACGGGATATGGTCGCTTAGCCAATTTGTGGTGCCAACAATAATTCAAAAAAGGGTCAAATAACGTGATCCTGGAAACTATAGGCGGTAAGCTTAACTCTGTTGTGGGTAAAATGTTGAAGGATTTCTAGAGTAGCTTCCTGAGTATCTCCATGAAAATAAATGCTATTGTGCACGCTTCCAGAATGGAGTTTATGAAGGATCGGTCTTGTCAAACTAATCTCATAGCTTTATGTGGAAGTTAGTACCAGGACTGCGTCGGGTGTGAGGGCACTGGATGTCATTATATTTGGTTTTGATAGCATTTGATACTGTTTCCCACATGAAAGGTTGGTAAGTAAAATGAGAATGCTTGGTCTGGGGAAAATGTGTTGCAAGTGGGTAAGCAACTGGCTCACTGTCTAGAAACAGCAAGGGTGGCAATTAACGGTGCATACTCAGGACTGTGGATCCCTGTTACTAGTGGTGAGTACCACAGGCGCTCAGTTTGGGCCCTATCCTCTTGTAACAGTTTCATTAATGATCTTACACATTGATTGCACAGTTAGAATATCTATCTTTGCAGATGATTCTAAGCTCTGTAAAGGAATCACACAATAGATGGATAATGTGTTATTACAAAGGGATTGGATAGGTTGGAGCTCCCTGGCAGAGAAGTGGCAGTGGAGGTTTAACACTGGATAAATGCAAGGTTATGCACATGGGGAGGAAAAAAATCCATTACATTGATTACATGTTAAATGGGTAAAAAAACACGACCGGGTAAAAAGTGACATGGAGAACGGATCCTTGTGTAAAATCCAAGTATAAAACCAGATAGTTGACCCACTAAAAAAGCAACAGCTTGCGTTTCAAAATAGAGCCAGAGGACTCCAGTGTTATAAGAAAAAGGTTTAAAAAATACCATATGTATGGTCGAAGTTACGGCGTTTACGTGCAAATATCACATTTCCTCAGAACTCATGAAATAACAACTTAGGATGGGGAGGGTTTAAATTGAATGTTTTTTTTTTCTTTTTTTTTACACATATTAAAACTTTTATTTTAAAAACAGTGGTTCATGGGCCCAATAGGCATGGGGGCTTTTTTTTTCTCAATAAACTTTATTTTACAAACAGGATTTTGGGCATGGCATGTGGCTTTTTTTCTAATAAAGCTTTATTTTACAAACAGGTTTGGGCCAATGGCATGTGGCTATTTTTAATAAATTTTTTTTCATAAACCTTTATTTAAAACAACTGGTGGGATGGGTTTAAATAGCACGTGCAAGAAGACTTTGTGAAGCTGTAGAGGCTGTTTTTTGCGGGTGAGTTGAGGTTTTCATTGGTATCTTTTTTTTGGGGGGACTCAAGACTTTTTGATCAGTTTTAAATCGTTTTTGGAAGGCAGTTGAAGGAAATTTACCTGCAACTCCTAAGTAGGGTTTTTTATTTTATTTTTTAATCAGCACTCACACGTGCGGATATCCTACTGACCAGTTAAGCTTGCTCACATATCTGGGTCGGTATGCTTACGGCGATACTCATTTTCTAGAGTTTTTTTTCATTTTGACAAGCACTTATAAAAAGAAAAAGAAGAAAAAATAAAAGTTGTTTTTTATAGTGTTAAATAATATTTATTGCATCGCTGTCTTCTGAGGAGCGCCATTAGAAACTGTTTTTTTATGTTTTTTCTGTATACAGAGAGGTGTAGAGACTTTTTTTTTGCGTAAATGAACTGAGAATTTTAATTGGTACAACTTTGGATTTATATGAGTTTTTATATCGCCTTTTTATTCATTTATGTTGCTGCCGGATGTACCAAAATTGCGAATTTTGTGGACTGTTTTTTTGTTTTTGTTTTATACGGCGTTCTAATCTGTATGGGATAATTATGTGAAAGATCTATTCGTACTACATAGGATGGTGGGTAGTACGCACGTGGCAATACCTAAATATGGGTACCTTTATTAATTTTTAATCTTTTTATGATTGAGTTGGAAAGGGGGAAAAAGGCGGGTCACATGTTTTTAATTTTAGGTTATAATTTTATTTTTTGTGTTTGTGTTTTTATTTTTTTTTTTTACTTTTTCACATTTTTTACTATTTCCCCCAGTGGGAGTTGTAACTGCAAATCCCCACTGGGGAAAAGCAATTTGTTAGATTGCTGTGTTAGAATAGGAGACCTGTGCACAGAGCGTTGTATCGGGCTGTGTACAGATCCCCATGATAACTACTGACCCCCCTGCCCACAATGCTTTTTGTGGGAGGGTTTGGAGGGTCCCCAAAATACCGGTTTTTTTTCCCGGGAAAAGCATTCGGGGGAGTCGGGTAAGGGGGTTCAGCGGAGGGGCTTTCTGCGCGCTCCCCCTGCGCCTTTAAACGGGGCGGGAAGGAGCTCATTTCCTTTAATTGCCTGCGGCTTCATTATTGGAAACCCTTGACGGGTTTTGCGGTAATAAAGGTTTTTTCCCCCGCAGCCAGAGCTCCCTCTGGCCGGGGGGGGATGTGGCTTGAAGTCAGCGGTAATTTACGCTTTTTCCCATGTCGCGATCTTTCCCCGGGGCTTGCCGCAAGACCGGGGGGCCGTGCCAGGACGTATGCATACGTCCATTTGGGGGAAAGTCACTTCCTGCTAGGGCGTATGCTTACTTTCCAAGTCGGGAAGGGGTTTTTAAAAAGGGGAAATTTAAACTGCGGTAGAAAAAGTCAGATTTTTTAAAAATAGGAATTATGGGGGCCCCATATTTTAAATTTTAGGCCTTTAGTTGTGCATAATAGGTAATTGTAGGGGGACTGGATTTTTGGGGGTTTATTTTTATTTTTTTTGCTGCTTTTTTAGTTTTTGTGAAAAAATTTAGAAATTGGGGAAGGGGGATGTTTGGTTTGGGAAAAAGTAGAGGGGGTTTGGGGAAAAAACTGTAACAATGTGCCCTGTGGAATTTTTCTTATCTTTAAAAAAGCTCTTTCTTTAATGGGGAAGATCAAACCTTATGGGGGGGTAATTAGTTTTTAGAAAAAAATTTTTTTGGCCACTTTAAAACATTTTTTAAAAGACAAGGGGGGGAAATTATTGGACGGGGGGTTGGGGTTTTTTTTCATTTGGGTTTTATAAGGTGAATGCTTTGGTATTTTTTTAAATTCCAATACTTTTTTTTTTCCAAAAGCTTCATATCTTTTTTGGGAACCCGGTAAACCCGGTTTATGGTCTATGGGGAGAAATTTTTTATTTTGGTGGGTCACTATTAGGTTTTTCAAAAAAAATTTTCAAGAGACCCCGGGGTAAAAAGGAAAAATTTTTTTTGGAAAAATTGGGAGTCTATGAAAATTTTAATCGTTTGTGTATTTTTTGGGGATGGTTCCCCCAATTTTCGGGAGATGGCGGGGGTTTTTCGAGTAAATAAGGGTTTTTATTAAATATGGCTTTTTAATTTGAAAATTTTAATCTAAAAGGATTCTTTTTTTTTGAAGGAGGAAAAGGATTTTCTTTTTATGTGTGATATTTTGGACATGTTAAGCAGGGTTTTTTTCCTACATCTTAAGTGCCTTCGGGGTTTGGTTGAGATGCTTCTGTTCTGATGTTGGGTTTTCCGCGGGGTTTTTTTAGGGGATTTTCTTTTGTGGGGGCCCGGGAAAGGGATGGAGGATTTTTCTGTAGTAATGGGAAAGGGTTTGTGGGTTTTTGGGGTTTTGGGAAAATGTTTTTTTGGGATTTTCTCTTTTTCTTTGTGGTTGGGTTTATCTTGTGATAAATTTTATTCTTCCTTTTCGGTAATCAATTCATAGGTTTGTCGGGTTAGGGGGGGTTTCAGATGGGATTTTTTGTTTATTTTTGGCCTAAGCATTTTTCTTCAGAAAAGAAGGCTGCAGTTTTGTTTAGCGCTTGTTTTTAAAGAGGTTAAAGCAAATTTTTTATTTTAAATTTTCTCAGCTGGGCCCAAGAGGTTTGTTGGATAAAATTCTTTTATTATCGGCAGTTCTTCTTGATCCGGGCCCCCCTTTTTATCCAAAGGGGAAAAATTTCTTTTTCCATTTTTTATGGGAGAGCCTAGGAAGTCCAAATCGCTTTTAAAAACCCCATTTTTTAAAATTGTATTTAAAGGTATTTTTTCTGTTTTTTTAATCCGCAAGATAAAAAAAATAAAATGTTAAATTGCTTTTTTTAAAAGTAAATTTAATGCCCCCTTTTGTGTTTTGTTTTCCCCAGTGAATTCTTCAACTTCCCCCAGTCTTTTCCCATTCCGATAAAGAAAAAGATCTTAATTTAAAACGTTTGAAAGGACAAATTTTGGGAAAGGTAGGTGGATTTGTTATAGTTTAATTTTTGGGTTCAAACCCGGCCCCATAAAAAGGTTGGCATAAGATGGTTTTAACCCCTCGTCCCCATCGCTGCCCCTTAGTCTTTTTGGGTGAATTGGTTTTTTGTGATTTTATTTTTTTAAAATTTGAAAGTTTAGCCCTTCAATAGGAACATCTTTTTGGAAGTTTGTTTTTTTTAAAAGGTCTTTTTTATATAGGGTGATTTTACGGGGTTAACCCTAACTTTTGGGAAATTTTTGGTTGGGGAATTTTATGTTGAATTTTTTTCCCTCTTTTGTAATGGGTCCTTTTTTCCAAGGCTTTATTAATTAATGTGATAAATATTTTTTTGGGTTCCCGTGGGAAAAAGGATCTAAAAACACTGTTGGAAAATACATGGGTCTGACAGTTTTTTTTGGGGATTTTTTCTCATAAAAAACCCAAGTCCATTTTTTTAAAACTCCCCCCCCTTTTGGGTCAGGGTCTGGGGAAAATTATTTTTTTTTTTTTTAAAAAAAATTAATGGCGGAATTTCCTTTTTTTTTGGTTGGTTTGTTAGGGTTTCTGAGCTCGGGTAGGGTTCTGAGTTCTTTCAATGCCCAATTTTTTTAAAGGTTTTGTAATGAGCCCCATCGAATTAACGGGGTGAATTTTGTTTTTTTACTTAAATGTCTTTTTTTTTGCCTTTTTCTCATCTTTTTCCAGAGTCTTGGTTAGTTGTTTTTTTTTACTTTAAGGGGAAAATGGGGGACAAATGTTAGTTTACGAATATATTGGGGGAAAATTAGGAATAGTTCAAATGGGTCAACTTGTTGGGGGGGGAAAAAAGGAACCCTTTTTTAGACCATTTTTTAAAAGGGGTTTATTGGTATTAAAAATTTTTGAAAATAAAGGTTTTTGAGAATTATTTTTATTCTCTTTTTCCCCCTTTTGGGTTTGACGTTTTTTTTTCTTTTTCCTTTCTACACCCCCCTGTGTTTTTTTTTTCAATCGGTGCAAAGTAGGAGTTATTGGACGTTTTTTTGTGCAGGAGTTAAATATGGATTGGTCTGGTCTTTTAATAGTCCCAAAAAAAAAACAGTACCCGGGTTGGCCGATTGGAATTATCTATTGCCTTGGGTATAGTGCAATATTTCCTAAGGTTATTAAGACTGCACGGGGAAATTGATCAGGGATGGGTATTTGTAGATGATCTAGAACAAAAAAAAAGGAGCCCGGGGGTTTCATAAACAGACAAATTTAGTGAGTGATGGGACTGGGGGGGTAGATGCCGGGGATGTTTTTGAAAGGGGGGGAAGGAAAAATTTACATCCCCTTTTTTATCCTTTGATGCTCTCTTTCAAACGTTCAATGTAGCTTTTTATTCCATCAAAACTATTGGTTCCAAGGAGGAGGATGGAGAAGCCGGGTCCATACATTTTAGGGGCAGGAATGATGGTAGTGTATTAAAGAAAAATTTTCTGCTTTAAAATTTACATTATTAGTTGGTTTTTTGTAGTGAAATCGAAAGGGTAGGCAGGAAACTATGGAGAAAGGTTGGCAAGGTAGATACTGTTTTGGGAGGCACAGGAAAACTATGGGGGGAAAACTTGTTGTTTCCCTTGTGTTGTTCTGAAGTTGTGGGGTTTTCCGATGTGGTTGGGAAGGACGGGAAACCTGGTGGACAGTAAATTTAACTGAGCCAGTGTCAGGCAGAGCAGCCAAGGCAATAGGATCATGGGTTTTATTAAAAGAGGATAATGCCCGATGGGAATTATTTCCCACTATACAAATCACTGGTTAAAAACACATGGAATTTTGTGTACAGTTTTGGGGCACCAGCCGGAAAAGACATTGTAAGCTTGAACAGGTTTAAAAAGGGGGCACAAAAATAATAAAAGGATTGGGTGGACTTACAAATACCCAGAAAGATGTGCTAGATTGGGTTATTATGTGTTAGAGAAAAAGGCGGCTTCGGGCGGACATAATAAAATATGTTTAAATATATTAAGGGACAATATTGAGTTCTCAATAAAGATTTATTTTATACCCAGGACTGTATCGTGAACAAGGGGGCATCTCTATGTTCTTCTAGGAAAGGAAAAAATAGGAAAGGCTGTTCTTTACTGTGTTAGCGTTGAGACTGTGGTAAACTCTTCTGCAGAGGAAATTTTCATGGTGAATTCTACTTAACAGAGTTCAAGACGGCATTGGTTGCATTTTGGATGCGTGATTATATAACAAGTTAAAGTGCTAGGATTCTGAAGAATGGTTCTGGATACGTTTGTCTAGATGTATTTTAACAAGTTATAGTACTAGGATTATGGGAAGGGGGGCGGTTGATCCAAGGGATTTATTCCGATTGCCTGATTGGAGTCATGGAAGGTATTTTTTCCCTAACATGAGGTCAATGTGGCTTCTACTCTTGGGGTTATTTTGCACTTTATTCCTCTGGAAACACTTTAACACTTTTGGAAAACACTTTGCAAATGGGAGAACTGGATGGACATAGGTGTTTTTCGGCTCTGAACAAACGTGTTAAAATATGTACATTCCGTAAGAACAGGGCACTGACTTTTACCTGTGCATTATAGGGGGGGAACTAAACAGGACATATGATTTTTTATTTTTTAGAATGCATTCATCATGGATACAGGTTTCTATGCGCATAATTCCATGTGTCTGTTAGCCATTGTATGAAGATTTATTGATTTAGGTTATTTTTACAATTAGGATACATATCAAAATGCTGTGGAGAGATGGCCTGATGAGGACCACCAGTTTCCGTGCAAAGACGCCTTTGGCATTTGTATTGCTTTTCTCGCTCAACTGAATGTGCCGATCTTATCTGGAATAATTGTTACCAAATTGTCGAATTTTATCAAATTTTTATAAACCATACTTTTGTTATAATTCCTATTTTATCTAATTTTGTGAATAGGTCCGACCCTCACCGTTATCTATATTTTTGTTCTAAGTGCTACTAGTTATCTTTCGACCTTTTATATTCTATTTTACTTGGATTAATATTGCCATGAGGATATATAGAATATAAATTGATGTGGGAATTTGTGTGTCATAACTAGATTTGGATTTTAATCATTGTTGTGTTGAGCTATTTTGTAATTAAACACTATTTCCTCTTAAATATTTGACTACTAATTTTGTTGTAGCTTTAGCTTTAAGTGGAGTAAAAACCACATTTGGTTTTAAATTTGTGCTCATGGGAATTGGTCACTTTTGTTTTTAGGTAATAATGTTGTTTTTTACTATTATTCTTCAGGTTAAATGATAATGATATCTTTCTTTTTCGCATGGTACATCATTATGGTTTACATTGGCCTTTAATGTTGAAAAATGTTAATGTAATTCTATAATAAGAGATAAACAATGGCATTGAGTTTTGGCTGTTATTTTCTATGTCAACGTTACAAGCAAATACTCTCCACTGCCAGACAATGTAACTATGATTGAAGTCTTTTGCATGTCTCCTTTTGTGGCATCAATGCAGGATTTTACCATTTAAATCCAAATTAGGTGAATTAGTTTTTTTTTTTTGTTTAAGCATATAAATATTGATTTGATAGTGTCTCATTTATACTAGAGTACAAGCCGACTGAATAGCCAAATGTATATCCAATGTATTGTGTTACCTGCTTTTTCCACAAATAACTGGAAAAACTTTAACTCACTTGAGTATAAGCCTAGGGTGGAATATGTAGCTGATACTGGTACTCATTTCAAAAATATAAAAGGATACCAACTAAAAATTACTAGTCAGGGTATAAGCAGTTTAATGTCCACATAGCAGGTTTAGGGCAGTTTATTGTCCCCATAGTTACGGTATAGGGCAGTTTAATTTCCCCCATAGGGCATGGTTTAGCAAGTTTATGTCCCCCATAGGAGATATAGGCAAGTATATGCAACCTATAGGCAGGGGGTTTTTTTGTGTATTTGGGGGTTTTCCCAAGGCATACTATAGGAAGGTATATGTCCCGTCCCCCCCCGCCTCTAGGCAGGTAGAGGCCGGTTTCTTCGGAATATGTTAGTTTTACTTGTTAAACTTACTTATATATCCTGTTCATTCTCACTACCAAGCTCAGTAAGGGTTAGACACCTGTTTCTATGGAATATGTGTTTACTACACTCTAAGCTTCCTATATGCCCTGTTCATTCCCTACCTATCATGCACAGGTAAAGGGTTAGACACCTGTTTCTATGGATTATGTCTTCATTTCACTCTTAGCTTCCTCTTTATCTTGTTCTTCACACCTATTTTTCTGCACAGCTAAATGCTAGGCACCGGTTTTTATGGATAGTGTTCAATCTCCACTATTAAACCCATGTTATATACTGTTTTTTATCTTTTATTTAGCTCTTGAAACCTCTTACTTCTCCATAGCTCTTTATTACTTTGTTTATATTGTTTTCATTTCTTTTTGTTCAATTCTTCATGCCTTTTAGTATGTCCAACATGTTAGTGACTTCCTGTTCTGGCGCTCACATGCTGAGGTCACGGCAAGCAGAGCGTGCATTTTCCACCCATCGTTCACAAGGATTCCATTGCACATATCTGCATAAGCTCCTAAAACCCCGACACCCTGCTCTCCTGCAACAAGCAGTGACCTTGTGTAACAGCAGGTGCCCGAGGTGGACGAATCTGAACCCTGCAGTGATAGACATGGCAGCATACAAAGGTATGCGCTGGAGAGCCTCACTGCTCTACTAGAACAGCCAGGGAAACAACACAAACTATAGTGACGTCCTGCAGAGCTTGCATGCCCAGAGGGCTGTATAGTCATCTGGGGCCGCAAAGAGGTTAGGGCCAAAACAGCAGTGAGGAAGGGGGTAATATATCAAATACCTACCCTGCAGGACAGAGTCATGTGATGCTGTGTACTGCCAGGACTGTGATGTGTCTCATGGAGGGAGGAGTGTGTTGTACTGCTGTGTGCTACCAGACCGTGTGATGTTGTAACGGAGGGGAGGAGTCAGTGGACCTGCTGTGTGCTGCAGGACTGTGATTGATGTCAGTCATGGAGGAGGGTGTGAGTCCTGTGATGCTGTGTAACTGCCAGGACATGTGGTAGATGTCACATGAAGGGAGCCGTCATGTGACTGCTGTTGTGCGCCAGGCCTGTGATGATGTTACAGGAGGGGAGGAGTCAGGCAGTAACATGATCAGGGACTGGGTGTGATCACTGCTGTATCTGCATAAGCTGAAGGATGCATGTAGTTGAGGCGTACTCGCGCAGGGCCGGGACGACGGGTAGGCCAAGGTAGGCGACCGCCTAGGGCGCCTACCTCAGCCGATCCCTAAGGGGCGCCGTAAGGGCCCCGACCCCTCGCCGGGGCTCAGGCCGCCTGCGTGGGCCTGAAACGACGGCGGTCTCGTGAACGCTTCTGCGGAGCAGAGAGCAAAGCGCTCCCTGACGCAGATCAGTGTCGGGCCGCTCCCGGAGGATCGCTGGATCCTCGGTTTGGCCGCAGGGACGACACCGCGGGGCCGCCGGGTCCTCACATCGCTGAGACCCGTCCGCGGCCCCGTAGCGCCTCTGCGGGCAGCGTCGCAATGACGTGATGTCATCGCGGACGTTGCTCTCCTCGGGCTGCACAGCGCGTCAACAGGCCGTGTGCCAGAGGATGCTGCGGGAGGATGCGCGCGGCTGTTGAGGACAGAAGGAGGAGTCGCGCCCTGGGAATGGTATAGTATTAATGTTGTGTTTGTAGGTCCCTGCCTGTGACCCACATACGCCTGCCTGGGGCACCCTATTATCCCGTCTGTGGTCCCTTGATTCTGCCTGTGCCCCCTTAATGCCTGCCTGCGGCCCCTTTATTCTGCATGCGGCCCTAGATTCTGCCTGCGGCCCACATACGCTGCCTGCGGCCCCATAATGCCTGCCTGCGGCCCCCTATATTCTGCCTGCGGCCCCTATATTCTGCCTGCGGCCACCATTATGCCTGCCTTGCGCCACCTATAATGCCTGCTGCGGCCCCCATAATGCTGCTCTGCGCCCCCTATAATGCCTGCCTGCAGCCCCCTATATTATGCCTGCGGCCCCATATTGCCTGCCTGCGGCCCCCTATATTATGCTGCGGCCCCGATATTCTGCCGTGTGGCCCCCATTAATGCCTGCTGTGGCCCCCTATATTCTGCCTTGTGGCCCCTATAATGCCTGCCTGCGGCCCCTCATAATGCCTGCTGCGGCCCCCTATAATGCTCCTGCCTGCGGCACCAATAATGCACTGCCTGCGGACACCTATATCCTGCTTGCGGCCTCAATAATGCCTGCCTGCGGCCTCCCTATATATTCTGCCTGTGGCCCCCATACGCCTGCCTGTGGCCCCTTTAATACCTGCCTGTGGCCCCCTATAATGCTGCTGCGGCCCCCTATACTACTGTGCCTGCGCCACCTATATGCCTTCCTGGTGACCTTATATCCCTGCCGGTGCCCCATAAGCTGCCTGGCCCACGTTTCCCTGTCTGTGGTCCCCATAACCTGCCTGAGCCCCCATACGCCTGCCCCTGAGTGCCCCATACGGCTGCATGTGGCCCCTATATGCTGCCTGTGGACCCTATATGCCTGCCTGTGGCCCCCGTACGGATGCTGTGCCCTATACGCCGCCTGGTGCCCCCATACGCCTGCCTTGAGCCCCCATACGCCTGCCTGTGGCCCCCATCGCCGGCCTAAGCCCCCTTACGCCTGCCTGAGGTGTCCCATACGCCTGCCTGTGGGCCCCATACGCCTGCTGTGGCCCCATTACGCCCGCCTGTGGCCCTATATGCTGTCCTGTGGCCCCTATATGCCTGCTGTGAGCCCCTGACGGTGCCTGTGGCCCCTATTGCCTGCCTGGTGCCCCATACGCCTGCTGTGGGCCCCATACGCCTGGCTAAGCCCTGTATAGCCTGCCTGAGGTCCCATATCGCCTGCCTGTGCCCCCATATGCCTGCCTTGGCCCCTATACGCCTGCCTGTGGCCCCATACGCCTGCCTGGGGCCCCATACGCCTGACTGTGGCCCCCATACGCCTGCCTGTGGCCCCAGAGCCTGCCTGAACCCCTAGCTAATATTTCGGCCTGAGCCCTAGCATATATCCTGCCTGAGTGCCCCTATATTTATATACTACCTGTCTATGGGGACAATGTGTTCTATATACCTGCCTGGACTGAGAGGGCATTTCTATATACCTGTCTGACTAAGGGGACTTATATACTATAATTAAGGAGTTACTGTATTGAGGATCTAAATATTTGTGTCAAATCCTCAGGGACGAGTATTGTCCAGGTGCAACTCAGCGAGAAGGTGAGAAACCGGATGGAGAAGATAAGGGAAAGTGGAACGACGCTGATCAGAAAAGACGTCTCGGTGGAGTCACTAAATGTAACAGCGGGTAATCCACTGTATTGTCTGCAGAGTCTACATAAGTGACTAGTTATCTACCACTATCTGGCCCCTGTATGGCGGTGGTTTATGTATTCAGAGCTGTGTCAGCTGATAGTCCATGTGGTGGTTGGCAGGATTATTTGGAGCCTTAAGTAGTAATAGTTTTGAGTCTTGGTTTTGTAGGAGGTTTTTAGTAACAATCAATTCGTCTGGTAGATTTGACTCATGTGATTGGTGGATTATTTAGTGACGTTATTTAGGGCATTGCACTGTCATACGGAGGGAGCGATTTTTGAAAAAGGCAAATTTGTCAGGGCTGATTTTCATTGTCGCAGTGACTGCTGAGGGAGATGGACGGGAGCTATGTGGGATATGCAGAAAAGTTGTGATCAGGACCTGGCGCAGGGTGAGGAGGAATTAGCGGGGGGGTGGTGGGGGGGGGGTTTTTTTTTTGTGTTGCGAGCGGGGGGTGAGGGGGCGACGCATTGGCTATGTACTCGACTAGGGCACAAATGCCTTGTCCGGCCCGTGGTACTGCGTGTAGATGTGTGTTAGCTGAGGCGTGCTCGTGTGTAACGACCGTGTAGCTGAGGCGTACTCGCGTGTAACGTCGGTGTAGCTGAGGCGTGCTCGCGTGTAACGTGCGTGTAGCTGAGGAATGTTTGCGTGTAACGTGCGTGTAGCTGAGGTGTGCTCGCGTGTAATGTGAGTGTAGCTGAATCGTGCTCGCGTGTACCGTGTGTGTAGGTGAGGCGTGCTCGCATGTAATGTGTGTAGCTGAGGCGTGTAATGTGTGTAGCTGAGGCGTGCTCGCATGTAATGCGTATGTAGCTGAGGTGTGCTCGCGTGTAACGTGTGTGTGTGTAGCTGAGGTGTGCTCGCGTGTAACGTGTGTGTAGCTGAGGCGAGCTCACGAGTAATGTGTGTGTAGCTGAGGAGTGTAATGTGTGTAGCTGAGGCGTGCTTGTGTGTAACGTGTGTGTGTGTTGCTGAGGCGTGCTCACGTGTAACGTGTGAGTGTAGCTGAGGCGTGCTTTCGTGTAATGCGTGTGTAGCAAGGGCATGCTTGCTTGTAATGTGTGTGTGTAGCTGAGGTGTGCTCGCATGTAATGTGTGTGTGTAGCTGAGGCATGCTCGCGTGTAATGTCTGTAGCTGAGGCGTGCTCGCGTGTGATGTGCGTGTAGCTGAGGCGTGCTCGCGTGTAATGTGGGTGTAGTTAAGACATACATATGTAACACTGCAAAATTAACAAAAGAAAGGGAGGATATAGTGAGGGGTAGAGTGACTCTATGATACCGGATCAGCAGTTTTGCAATCTTAAACTCGACTCCTACTAATAATACTAATGTTATTTATTCAAAAAAAAATTTTTCTCTAAGTGACGAGATTAAAATTCCTCCAACCGAATCTCTCTCCTGCGTCGGCCTAAGCCAATGGTCCCAAGCTTTTTTAATGATGCTTCTTTAGAAAATTGTCTCCCTGTAAAAATTGTTGTATCCTAGACCGGCCATGATAATCACCCGCAATAACTCCTATAACAGAGCCCCTCCAATAGGACGCAGTATCTCAACTTACTGCCTATGGAAACCGTTTGATCTACATCCAAAACAAGGGGAGTGTCACGGGGGTCGCGGGCTCCGCTGCCCCCCGCGACCGTCCCCCTGCTCGCAGGGGATCCGGCGCGGCAGCTGCGGCGCGGCAGCCCGCGACCTTCCCCCTGCTGTCCCGGTCCCGGCGCCGCGTCCCTTACCTGTCCGCGCTCCTGTGAACCCCCGCTCCCGGCCGCCGTGCGCGTGGCCGCTGCTCTAGGCGCGCGTGCCCCGACTTCTCAAAATTTTTAAAGGGCCGCGCCCCGATAATTGGTCCATTGTCGGGCGCTGGTTCTATTTAAGGTATCCGCCCCCAACACTTCCTGCCGTCTGTTGGTGTGTTTTGGTGCGTTTTGAGAGTTTTGGAGTTTAGTCTTGATTACCTGTGTACCAGTCCGTTCCGCTACGTGTCCTGACCTTGCCTGTTTGCCGCTGCCCTGACCTTCTGCCCGTCTCTGACTACGAACCTCTGCCGCCTGCCCTGACCTTCTCCCTGTCCCCGACTACGCCTCCGTATTCGTTTCTGTACCACGCTGTACCCCGGGGCTGCCATCCAAGCAAGTCACGTCAGGGTAACGACCTGTAGCCTCACGCCGCAGCAAGTCCATCCCGCTTTGCGGGGGGGCTTGGTAAAAAACCGGGGCTACTTAGATTCCGTTCCTGGGTGGCTTAGCTTCATCGCTTGCGTTGGCCCAGCGGATCCACTCTCGTTACAGGGACAGACTGGCCATGGATTCCGCCAGGGTACTTCTGCCTGATCTCCGGGACATCACTACAGCTGTCGCCCAAACAGAGTCAACGCATTGACCAGCTTGCGGCCATGATGCGGACTGGTGCTCGTCTCTGCCTCACCGGCTGGTGCCTCGCACCTGCATCGTTGGCCGGCATCCAAATTTCTCTTTCCTCTTCGGGACCTTCTCTGCATCTGCCACTCCCCTCACGCTACGATGGTGACCCCAAGAAGTGCCGAGGGTTCATCAGCCGTGCTCCATCCATCTTGAAATGATGGGGGCACCAATTCCCCACGAGGGGAGCCAAAGGGGGCCTTCATAATCAGCCTCTTGTCTGGAGAAACCTTGGCTTGGGCTACGCCACTATGGGATCGAGGGGATCTATGACGGCGGACCCCCAAACTTTCCTCCAGGGTTCCGCACCCTCTTCGAGGAACCAGGCCGTACTTCTTTGGCTTTCCGCCCGTGCGCTCGGCTAGTCAGGGCGACACCACAGTCGGTCAGTATTCGGTGCAGTTTCGCACTCTCGCTTCGGAGCTGGATTGGGAACAACGAGCGTTGGTGGCGGCATTTTGGCAAGGCCTCTCGGGGCGAATCAAGGACGAGCTCGCTGTCGGGATCTACCAGCTGCCTTGGTTGTCCTAATCCATTTGGCCTCCCGAGTTGATATTGGCTTCTCCGAAAGTCAACAGAGCTCCCCCTACAAGGGGAATCGTCCGTCCCCGCGTTTCCCCACTTGGCTCCACGTTCCAGCGGTCACCCTTCCTCCTCCACGGCCTCTGAAAGAGGAACTATGCAGGGTCGAGAGAGCCACCTGTCCTGGAGAACGTTTCCAGCGTCGTTGAAGCAGCTCTGCTTTATTGTGGCGGTTTGGCCATTTCATTGGGGACTGTCCGGTGGGGCCCGGGAAACTTCCGCACCTAGGGCGTAGGAGAGGCAACCCTAGTGTCAGAACGGCCTTCTCCCGTCTTGACCATGCCCGTATTTTTTTGGTGATTCTCTGGACAAATCTTTCAGGCCACCGCCTTTAATGATTCAGGGGTCAGCGGGGAAAATTCATAAGCCCCGAACTTGTGACCAGGGTTTTGTCTTCCTGTGACCCGTTGCAGAAAAACCATGTTCGTCTCCTCGGTCAGTGGCGAATGCCTTAAGACGCGATGCCGCTTCCATTTCTGCCCCTTTCTTGCAAATTGGGGCCCCTTTACAAGGAGCGTTGCAATTCTTGTCTGCCCCGATCCTCCTCGGAGATCCTTTTGGGCCTTCCTTGGCTACAGGAACATACCCCGACTTTGGATTGGAGCACAGGTGAAGTCAGCATTGGGGTTCCGCGGGGTCTCTCTCGTTGCCCGTCCCAAGCCGCAACTCGCTCCTCAAGTCACCTCCGGAAGTCTGCCAAGCCTCCTCCAGGTCTAATTCGCCATTTTGGGACTTTGCCGACGTCTTTTCGGAGAGTTCAGGTGAAAACGCTTCCTCCACACCGCCTTATGATTGTCCCATTGACCCGCAACCTGGGCTGTACTCCTCCCAGAGGCCGGGTTTACCCCCCTCTCCGTCCGGAGACTTTAAAACGATGTCTGAATACATTTAAGGAGAACCTCCGAAAGGATTAATCCCTAAGTCCTCGTCCTCGGCTGGAGCCGGCTTCTTCTTTGTGGAGAAAAAAGACGGGTCCTCCGGCCCTGCATCGACTATCGGGGCTTGAATAAAATTACCATAAAAAACCATTACCCATTGCCCTTGATCTCCGAACTCTTTGACCGCCTGCGTGGGGCGAAAATATTTTCTAAACTGGATCTACTCGGGGCCTACAATTTAATCCACATTAGGGAAGGCGATGAATGGAAAACGGCATTTAATACACGGGACGGCCATTTCGAGTATTTGGTTATGCCTTTCCGTCTCTGCAACGCCCCGGCTGTATTTCAGAACTTTGTTAATGAGATTTTTCGGGACCTACTCTATGTCTGTGTAATCGTCTACTTGGACTATATTCTCATCTTCTCCCCTGATCTCGAGACTCATCGCCACCATGTCCGCCAGGTCCTTAGGCGACTCCGCACTCATCAGCTCTTTGCCAAACCCGAAAAGTGCCTCTTTGAATGTGCCAGCTTACCCTTCTTAGGGTACATCGTCTCAGATAAGGGTCTCCGGATGGATCCCTCCAAACTCTCCGCGGTGCTGCAGTGGCCACAACCGGTGGGCCTTCGGGCCATTCAACGTTTTTTGGGATTTGCTAATTATTATAGGCAATTTATCCCCCACTTCTCTACACTTGTGGCTCCCTTGGTGGCCCTGACTAGGAAGAATGCCAATCCCAAATCCTGGCTCCCAGAGGCCCAAGAAGCCTTCAACCGGCTCAAAGTGGCATTTGCTTCGGCTCCGGTCCTGTCTCGCCCAGACCCTAACTGTCCGTTTATTCTGGAAGTGGATGCTTCTTCGGTCGGCGCTGGTGCTGTCCTCCTGCAGAGATCCTCCGCTGGTAAACTACGTACCTGTGGTTTTTTCTCCAAGACATTCTCTCCTGCCGAGAAGAACTATACCATAGGTGATCGTGAATTACTGGCTATAATGCTGGCTCTAGAAGAATGGCGTCATCTGCTGGAGGGGGCTCACCACCCTCTTGACATTTTCACAGACCATAAGATCCTTCTGTACCTTCAGTCGGCTCAACGCCTGAACCCCCGGCAAGCCAGGTGTCATTATTCTTTGCCTGTTTTGACTTCCGCTTACATTTTCAGCCGGCCGAGAAAAACCTCAGAGCTGATGCTCTATCTCGTTCCTCGGATACGGTGGATCTTGAGCCTCCTCCCCAGCACATTATCCTCCCGGAGCGACTCGTCATGGCTGCCCCCGTGGACCTCCAGCACCTACCCGCCGGGAAGACGTATGTGCGACCTGCCTTGCGCCCTAGAATCCTGAAGTGGGGACACTCTTCTCATATGGCTGGGCACCCAGGAGTCCATAGGTCGCTTCAATTGGTCTCCCGATATTACTGGTGGCCTACTCTTGCTCAGGACATGAGGGACTTTGTTCTAGCCTGCACCTCCTGTGCCCGTAATAAGGTTCCTCGCCTCAAGCCCGCGGGCCTTCTTCAGCCGCTCCCGGTGCCGGAAAAACCCTGGACCCATGTAGCCATGGACTTCATTACTGATCTCCCGGCCTCATCTGGAAACACGGTCATCTGGGTTGTGACCGACCGTTTTTCCAAAATGGCCCACTTTATCCCACTGCCTGGGTTACCCTCTGCCCCCCAACTGGCCCAACATTTTTTCAGTCACGTTTTCCGTCTGCACGGTCTCCCTTTACATATTGTCTCAGATAGGGGAGTCCAATTTATTGCTAAATTTTGGCGGGCTTTGTGTGGTCAATTGCAGGTCCAGTTAGACTTCTCTTCCGCATACCACCCCCAGACCAATGGGCAGGTTGAGAGGGTTAACCAGGTGTTGGGCACCTACCTGAGGCATTTTGTGTCCGCCCGTCAAGATAACTGGTCTGATCTTCTTCCCTGGGCAGGTTTCTTATAACTTTTGTTTAGGGTCTGCTGGGGCCCCCCCCCTTTTTTGTCGTGTTTTGGGGTTTAAACCCCCCCCGCCTCCCCTCTGGCCCCCTCGTGTTGTCCCGGGTGTGGGTGCCCAAGTTAAAAGGG
>JAODAL010048705.1:0-28771 GCA_025379985.1 Phyllomedusa bahiana | reverse complement strand
TGGGTTAGGTCGGGAGCCAAGGGGCCACGGGTAAAAAACCCGCTTGCAGGTCCAAGAAAGTAGCGTACAGGGCTCAGCGAGGCAGCGTCGGCAGTAGTCATCATTGCGGAGCGTTGGCTTTTAAAATCGATACTCGGCGGTGTGGCAGTTTTTTTCTAAGACCCCGGGAGGAGCCGAATATGGGTATATGTAGAACTTTGGCAGAAAGTGAAGCGTGGCCGGGGAGCTAACGTTGGCACCACGGCCCTGCGTCAACACATGCAGCGTCACCACCGGTGGCCTGGGAGAAACGTGGCTCAGATGTGGTGGTCCACCTGCCGCCGCAGCACAGCAGCCGGCCAGTGGCACGCATGCCATTGCAGCCATCAAGGCTCCACCCCCTCTGCAGAAGGGAGCTGTTTCTCTTTGACATCATCTCCCGGCCAGATGCTCCTGCTCCTCGCTACTCATGGCGCCAGCAGTCCGTTCAGACGAGGCGATTGCAAAGAGACAACAGTATGCGCCCAAAACCACCCTAAGGTGCAGCAGCTGACCGTGCTCCTGTCCAAGTTTTTGGGTTTACCGCAGTCCCTTCCCTTTCCAAATGGTGGACTCTGCACCATTCAGAAACTAATGGCTTGTGCCAGCCGAGATGGAATTTTCAAGCCGTAATTTCTTTTCCAAAAAGGCAGTACCACACTTCATAAATATGTAGAACAGAAGGGTGGGCCAGTCCTTGAGCTATCGGTTTGTTCCAAGGGTTGCAGGAAAGCCGGACTCTGGAGCGGGAACTAACGGTCAGGGCCAGTACATGTCCTTTACGGCCCACTGGGTGAATGTGCTTCCCGGGCCCAGGCACACCAACACCATTGGGACAGGAGAACGCCGCTTTCTCCTCCACGTTGTCAAACTGGGCTCCCCATTGTCCGCCTCCTCCCCCCCAAACCACCACCACCATCTCACCTCCACAAGTACTGCATCATACCCAAAGGTGGTGCACAGGGTGTCACGCAGTTCTACACCTGGCTTGCCTCGGCGAACGAAGTCACACAGGGGAGGAACTGCTCCGCTCTTTCAGCAAGAAATCGATGTGTGGCTTTCCCCGCGCCAACTGCAAATCGGAACCATGGGACGGGCAATGGAGGAACATGGTGTCCGCCTGCACCAAGGAGGGAGGTCCATGCGCCCGCATGGCGCATGTGGGTTTAATCTGGTTGTGAAAAGGTTCCTGAAAGTCTTCCCCGATCTTCAGAAGATTCTGAAAATGGCCAAGGGAAAATGTGCATGCACTTCATCCATTCCTACAAAGCCAGGGAAACACCCCCCCTCAGTTGCAGCGGCAGAACGGCCTCCCCCACACACTCTGATATGCGATGTTTCCACCCGTTGGGAAATTTCCAGCCTGCACATGTTGGACCAACTGTATGAGAAAAAAAAAGGCCATTAACGATTTTTTGATGATCCAGGCGGACAGGAGTACTCCCCTGTGTAACTTTGATGTCAGCCAGTGGCAGCTCATGCGTGACACCTGCCGTTTGTTGAGGCCATTCGAGGAGGCACGAAATTTGTCAGTCGCCGGGACTACGGGATGAATAACGTCATCCACTGCTTCATGTCCTGGAACAGATGCTGAAAATCTGCCCTGGGCAGGGGAACTGGAGACGTGGGACCACTATGAGTCCGGTGGGGACTGAAATGGAGGAGAGGACATGGAGCAGAAGCATTGTCTGGTGAATGAGTGGATTTTCTCCCCAGGTGACAAGAGAGGAGGAGCAGGAGCAGCTGGAGGAGAAAAGATGGAGATGAGGAAGAGAGGCAGATGACCCCAAGCACCGTGGCAGTATACAGTGGAGATGGGGGGCAGGAACCCTCGGAGTCACTTGCGCAGATGGCCCGCAGCATGCTGATTTGCCTGGCTAGTGACAGCCGAATATCAGCATCCGGCCAGAGGATGACTTCTGGCTCTCCACCCATTGGACCCTCGCTACCGGTCCAAAATGGGAGCCTTTTTTCCCAGCATTGAGAGGGAGGACAAACTCAAATACTATAGGGAAATCCTCCGTAGTCTGTGGCCGCGTGCCTATGTGCGGCATCGTCCCTCCTCTGACAGGTCTGACGGGGGGTTCTTTAGCGCTCAAAGTACTACTGCCGCGCTGCCGGGGGAAGGTGGGGGGGGGGGAGGCAGTACCAGCTCCATCAGCAGCAACCTAAGTCTGGAGTCACTGATGAGCAAACTTCCTTCACCCGCCTAGTGAGGAGGGAGTCGCCAGCAGCAGCAGCAGGACCTGGAGCAGACCCTGAACCCACAGGTGGTGGCCTACTTGGACAGCACCTGCCACCCCAGTTAGAAAAATCCGCTGGACTACTGGGCAGCCAAACTGGATGTGTGGCCGCAACTTGCCGAGTTTGCAGTGGGAAGCTGTCCTGCCCGGCCAGTAGTGTGGCATCAGAGCGGGTGTTCATGCGGCGGGGGCCAGTTACCCCAAGGAGAACCCGCTTGCCACGGAAATTGGAACACTGACCTTTGTCAAGATGAATCAGGCGTGGATGGGCCCCAGGTTTTTCCACACCCCAATGTCTTAGGGGGTCAGACTACATGCCATACCCTAAACCAAACTGTGAGAAATGGTCTGGGTTAAAACTCCCTCCCCTTGCCACAACCTGATGCCGCCACCCCCTGTCAACACATCTGTGACAGTTTTCCATCTGCCCCCAACCCATTTTCCAGGGACTGCCCCCACCTCCACCTTTCATTGTACTTTAGACCTCATGCTGCTGCTGCTGTTGCGGGTCCCTGAATCCACACGGTGTCTTTGTGCCACCCCTTGCCTATGCTGTTGCTCCTGCCGCCGCACCTCCACTCCTGTATTGTGCCACTCTGGGGCCCCTTCCCCCTGTTTTTGCCCCCTCCAAAATTCATTTTGCCACTTCGACCTCATGCTGTCTGTGGCTGCTGCCTTGCCTACCATTGTCATTGTCCCCACTCTGTGGCTACTCCGGTTTTTGCCCCTCAAAATCATTTTGCCACGTTGACTATGTGCTGCTGCCGTGACCTAGACCTGTGTCATTGTGCCACTGGCTGAATCTTTTCTGCTGCTTGGCTGCTGCCTGACCTAACACTTGCTTGTCCCATGTCTGCCCTCAGCTTTTTGTGGCTGCCGTGACCTACACACTGTGTCTTGTGCCACTCTGTGGCCTACCCTTTTTCCCCATTCCAGATGTCTTTTGTCCCATGTCTGACCTCATGCTCTGCCCCCGTCCCTCCACCTTGCATTGTCCCACTCTGTGCCTACTCTGTTTTGCATTCCGAATTCATTGTGCCCTGTCTGCCTCTGCTGCTGCCCCGTGACCTCACACGTGTCTTTGTCCCACTGCGCCTACCTGTTTTGCCTTCCTAAAACCCCCTTTGTCATTGTCCCTTCGACCTCATGCTGCGGGGGGCCGCCGTCCCTCCCTTGTTATTGTGCCCTCTGTGGCCTACTCTGTTTTTGCCACCTCCAAATGTCATTGGGCCACTGTCTGCCCTAATGCTGTGGCGTACCCCCACCTTGTCATTGTCCCACTCTGTGCCTACTTTTTTTCCCCCCTCCAGAATGTCATTGTCCCACGTTGACCTTGCTGTGCGGGGCTGCTCCCGGGGTCCCACTTTGTCATTGTGCCACTGTCTGCCCTCTGCTCCCGTGTTACCTCACACTGTGTTTTGTGCCACTCTTGGCCTACCCTGTTTTTGCCACCTTCCAAAATGTCATTGTCCCACTGTCTGACCTCATGCTGCGCTGCTTTTTGATGCCGTAAACTGCACACGTGTCATTGTGCCACTCTTTGGCCTACCCGTTTCTGTCCTCAAAAGTCATTGTGCCACTGTCTGACCTCATGCTTTTTGTGGCTGCCCCCGTCACCTCCACACTCGTCACTGATTTTGGCCACTAGCCCTAGCTTTTTTTCCCACTGTCGCGCCATGATTTTAAGGCTACTTTCCCCCTTCAGTTTTTGGTCAGTTTTCCCCTTTAAGTGCCCAAGAATTTTATAGTTAAAAGCGATTTAAAAAAGGGCGGCAGTCACTGCGTGTCAACTAAAACAAACATGTATAAGACCAAACCAAGCTCCCTCTCATATTTTAAGCATGGGGACAAAGTTCACAGCCCCTGCAGGCTCTCTGCAGCCTGGAAAAAAGCTGTTTTTTTTTCGTGATTCTCCGAAGTAATTCGGACTGAAGTTATTTTTGTCGGGAAATTCGGCGAAGTGACCGAACCGAATTTTTTAGAAATTCGCCCATCTCTAACGGCAACTGGGCGACAGTCCTGCTCTGCCTAAGTGCTGGGGCCATCAGAAAGTAGAATAGTGAGACAGTCCGGGTAAATACCAAAACGGAAACGCCAAAGCCACAAATCAGAGCCAGAGGGATAAACGTAAACAAGCCGAGGTCAAAAGCCAAAAGTGAGCGTGGTACAAAAACAGGAGACAAGCCGGGGTCGGGAAGGAACAAGCCGAGGTCAGGTTTTAAGGATAAGCAAACACAAGAACAAGTAAAAAGGGGTAGCCAGGAATATCACAGGCGCTGCACCCAGCCTTCAGGAAGTTTAAATGGGATTCCTGGATACCGCCCCTGCAGCTGAATGGAGCGGCCTCCGGGTTCTCCCATTGGCTGGTGCAACACGCCCCCTGTCAGGAGTGGCTGGGCGTCTGTCACAGAGCTGCCAGCAGCATGTGTATCAGGGTGGGGTCGCTGATCAGCTGCTGCAGCCTTTAGAGCCCTGCAGCCTGAGCACAGCCTAGCCCTGACAGTGGATTAGGTGATGTAGATGAACCCTCCTATCTGAAAGTTTGATGCCATAGTCACTATTACGGAAATGGAGAGTAATAGAAAAGTAGGACCAGAAGTTTCTTCCTGAAAGGTGTTGTGTAAATTAGATTAAAATAGCCAATTTTCAGGATACAGTATTGTATCTAAGCTAGGATTTCATAGGCCATAGGATCAAAAGGAAAGGAATTACTATGAGATGAACTGTGAGATCCAGTGAAAGAGTTGACTTGACATTCCATAAAATTTGTTGACTGACTTATCTATGATTCAATAATGATTTTGTGACCACATGCATTTTGTAATTAGTTATGGGTGAAAAAAAAAATCACCCCATTTAATATTTTGCTTATCTCAGGTTAAAATATAAAATTGGATAATGGTCCAATCTATTCAACTGAATAAATGGAAATTTCAAATTTAAATTAGAAATTTTATTTGGGAAAAAAAAAAGACAATAGGTAGTTTGTGTCCCTCTTGCTACAAAATAACAAGTTGTTTTTTTTTTTTTTTATTTGGCAAAATAGAACTTTTCATTGTGGAATCAATTCCAGGACTTTTAAACTCCCCTATAAAATGTTGAGATCTTTTGGTGCCAAGAATGTAGGGTCCTATATTTCCTCTTTATATACAATAACATCCTACAATTACAACTCATTGAAAGTAAGAAAGTTGCAGCTGTCACTTTGGAACGGATGCAAAATGCTTACTGTACACAAAGAGCAGACAAAAAAATCAACATTATTATAGAGGAAAACCTCATATGTGCTAAACTAAAATGGTTTCTGGTATTGTATTCTAGATTGACTGCTTTACAACCGTGGCAGTACTAAACCTAAATTATTCATTTTATGTTTTCCATTAAAAAACGGCATCTCATTCTCCTGTGAATACCAAAGGGCATTCCGGAGAGCTCGATCAATTTGTCAAAATGTTGTACATATTCTTTGAGAGTGACAAAAGGAAAATGTGTGAGGCTGTGGCCTCTCTGTCGAATGGGAATTATGACGTTGACCCCTGAAATATGTGTCTTATTTCTACAGATATTCTACAACCTGTAGGTGTCATAGGATTCCCCACAGAAAGTCTTTTGCTACCGAGTTCTCAGTCTTGTGTCTAACAGAGCGTAGAACAATTGCTACTCATGAGCATTTATTGATTAAGGACGGGCAACAGGGCTTTGTGTTGATTTGACTTTTCTGTAAATTGCTCTATGAATTGGCTTTTACTGTATCTCCACATGAATTATGCACAAGAGGCAAAGATATGTGGATCATTCTGATTGATTGTGGCATTCACAGAATCTTTTGGAAGATGTATAGTGTACATAAATAAAACTTTCTACTTACAGAAAGTGTTTTTAGAAAATGCTAAATTACCATGATGAAGATTTTAGCAAATCAATTGATCTGAAGGTTTTAGTCTTATTTAAGCAAAAGAACAAAATTCCACCAATGTAAACACAAGTGTAAGTATTTTATAGTATGGGGTCCTGAGATTAAAAAAACGACATGGTCAAAAATATTGAAACGCTTTTTGATTGGTTGATTCGGTCACTTAAGCCACACTCACAGTGAAGGAAATAATTATATGATCCATTGCTGATTTTCCACTGACAAAGAAATGAAAAGTCTATAATTTTAAGGGTAGGTTAATTTTAACATTAAGAGATAGAATATCAGAAATAAAATGCAGAAAATCACATTGTATAAATTATATAAATGTATTTACATTTTGCAGTGACAAGTATTTGATCCCTCTGGCAAACAAGACTTAATACTTGGTAGCAAAACCCTTGTTGGCAAGCACAGCAGTCAGACTTTTTTTGTAGTTGATGATGAGGTTTGTGCACACGTCAGTAGGAATTTTGGTTCACTCCTCTTTGCAGATCATCTCTAAATCATTAAGATTTTGAGGCTGTCGCTTGGCAACTCGAGGCTTCAACTCCCTCAATAAGTTTCTCTGTTATTAGGGTCTGGAGACTGGCTAGGCTACTCCATGACCTTAATGTGCTTCTTTTTGAGCCACCCCCTTGTTGCTTTGGCTGTATGTTTTTGATCATTGTCTTGCTAGAAGACCCAGCCATGACCCATTTTTTATGTTCTAGCGGAGGGAAGGAGGTAGTCACTCGGAATTTTACGGTACATGGCTCCATCTATTCTCCCATTGATGTGGTGAAGCAGTCCTGTGCCCTTAGCAGAGAAACACCCCCAAAACATAATATTTACATTTCCATGCTTGACAGTGGGCACAGTGTTCTTTGGGTCATATGCAGCATTTTTCTTCCTCCAAACACGGCGAGTTGAGTTAATGGCAAAAAGCTAAATTTTTGTCTCATCTGACCACAGCACCTTCTCCCAATCACGCATAGAATCATCCAGGTGTTCATTGGCGAACTTCAGACTGGCCTGCACATGTGCCTTTTTGAGCAAGGGGACCTTGCGGGCACTGCATGATTTTAAACCATTACAGCGTAATGTGTTAACAATGGTTTTCTTGGTGACTGTGGTCCCCTGTGTAGTTTTAGGCTGATCTTTCACCTGCCTCATGATCAAGGTTACCTAACAAGGTGAGATTTTGCATGGTGCCCAGTTCGATGTTGATTGACAGTCATTTTGTATTTCTTTTCTCACTATTGCACCAACAGTTGTTTCCTTATCATCCAGCGTCTTACTTACCCTAAGAGCAAACGGTCCCTGAAACTTCCCCTAAACATGCCCTTGGCATTTGACTGTGACACCAAGACCATCTTGAACCTACTATATACCTGAAAATAACCCAAAAGATAGCTCTAAGCTGCATCTTACTCTGCATCTTACTCTTCTAAAGTGGCTTTAGAACTTAGAGACTCTTTAGGCAGAACACTGCATAAAACTGAACAAACACTGAGATTCTCATGTACTTCAACAAACTCTCACAGAGGAAAGCTAGGCTGGATAGGAAGCAATCTAGCGCTCAGAACTGAATGCAAACATTTAGCAGATTACTAGACAAACTCCCTAAACAGAACAATCCCTCAAAACAAGCACTATAATCCACACTAGGTTATCTAGCCTTACAAACCTACTAAAGAAGCTAGCAACTATCCATTCTTTTCTAATCAGTTTAAGGTTGTTACCTGGTCAGCTGACCAGCTTTGAAAGTTGTTTTTGGCAGCTGCAAAGCAACTGCTTAACATGTGATTTATTATGAAGAAGAGATAAAATAGCAGGAGAATAGGAGAATTTGGTTCAAGTCAGTCCAAACAGATTTTTTGTGAAAATCACAAAACATTTACCAAAACTGTAACACTAACCCTACATTTAGGGGGAACAAGGGATTGTCAACTGCTCTGCAGGCCTTAATTTATCTGTCCCTATCGTTTCGGAACTCTGTGGTGTCACTTTCTATCTGACGTCACATCTAATATCGCTTCTGGTCCAATGTCAAATTAGGGTACCCTAATGTGAGTAGGACTATAAGTGACATTGGGCATGACGTCTGAGTGAAAGCACCATATGACAAGAGGCGATATGGACCAGAGGAGATGGCGACCAATAAATTAAACTCTTAATAAATTAAAATTCCTACCCCTAACCCCAGATAAAGGTTAAGGTTATGGTTATGGTTATGATAAAGATTCTAGTTAGCTATAGGGTTAGGATCAGAAAAAATTGAGTTTGGGACAACACAAACCCAAATTTTTACAAGATCGATGAAACCAGAGTTTAACTGAACCAGGTTACATTCAAGAAGCGCTATCCAAAGGCAAGATTACTGGTACAGTTATAGGTACACTTGATCACAAGTCAGTTTACCAGTTGCCCTGATCAATGGTTATCAATGTGAAAGCTTTTAGCAAAGTTATGTGGCTGCAGATTTTTATTAGTGGAGTCACGCGTGGAAAGTCTGCAGCATATTGCAGAAGCATCAAAGTGAATGAGATTTTAGAAAATCTCAGATGCTGGAGAAAGAAAGTCTATCCAAATCCACATGTAAATCGACCTCCAGTGTGGATTTTAAATCTGCTTCATGTAAAATTATGTTGTGCGTACACTGATTTTTTATTTTTTTTGCAAATTTTCTCCATTGACCTCAGATGGGAAGTAAAAATACACTACAGATCTGTCATCAAAAAATACCTATTGTTTTTATATGAGTTTTTGGATATTTTTATTCATATTTTAAAAATTCTGAAATCCTGCAGTTTTCACTTTGATCACTGGGACTAATAAGTCTGACACTTCCTGTATTGTAGCGAAAACTTTTCAGCTGTATCATTCTTATCAGCACAGGCAGGATTACACTGAAAGGTGACACAAATGTGAATAGATAAAACAGGATCCACCATTCACAATAGGAGATAGTCACAGCTCACCATCTCCCCCTCTCTGCAGCTGACTTCTTCCCATTTCATAGAGCGTATCTAGAAAACTCTCCTATAGAAGTCCTTTTCAAAGGATCCTATGCCCATAAAGCATCTCTCTAAATGCTGTTAAAAGCAGCGCTCATGCAAGATGACTGCTCCCATAATCCCATACAGAAAACAGAAATAAACAAAAAAGAATAGAAAATTAAAACTACTAAGAAAAAAGAATATCATTAAAAAAGGCGTTTTATTTTTTTTCAACAGTTGCAATGTTTGTGCTGGGTTTCCAAACAAGTTTGTGAATGGAGGGCGTTTTTCTCCTCCCCCGCAGGGGTAGTTCACTTCTGCAGACACCCCCACGGTTACACTGAGATTCATTCTGTGTGACTGGGGAAGGGGGAGGTCTCACTTCATTGGAATGATGGTAATGAAAAAATTTTTAACTTGGTGTATATGTACCATTTTTAATTGGAATGGGCATTAAATTCAGGACCTGGGGAAATGGGTGATTTTTTTTCTGTTTTTTCTCTTCCCCTTTTCCTCGCCCCCCCCTCTCTCTCCCCCCTTTCCCAAACCCGTGATATGTCTGCAGATTATTACCCGACCCCAAAGATCTGCAGAACAAAACTATACCTTTTTTGTTTGTGTTTACATGGGACTGCACATCTGCCTCACAAGTGGTTTTCGGGGGGGACCTCCACCCTTCCACAAATTTTAATTTACATGGGACTTCAAAAAGATTTACCTGGGTTCTTTTCGAGTAAAACTTCACATTTAAAGGGGGGTTGCTGTTTTTTTCTCTTTCGGTTTTACTTGGGGACAAAGAATGACCATTTGACATTCGGGGACTCGGGGAAAAGATGGGTGAATTTTTTCTTTTTAATTTATATCCCCTTTTCTCCCCTCTCCCCTCCTCTCTCGGGGGGCCCACAACTCAACCTCTAAGGGGCCTTTCAACGGAAACAAAAACAAATCCCGGCCTTTTCCCGGGCCGGGGTTTTTGGGTCCTGTTTTGGGGGGGGTCCTCAGGGCCGGGGGGGGGGGGACGGTTTTTTCTCCCCCGGGAGCAAAAGAAAAAGCCCTCCCCCTCCCATGGGACAGGGCACAGTTTTTCCCGCCCGGGAAAACCCGGGACGGAAGATTGGGCATGTACAATTTTTTGCCCCCCGGCCGCCGGCGAAAAAAAACAGTCGGGGGGGAAAACCCCTGCAGGAGGGGACTGCTGAAAAAGGGGGGTTTTCCCATAGAGCAAAAATTGGGGCTCATTTTCGGCCGGTTTTTCAGGGGGGTCTAAAAAAACCCCCCAAAACCCCCCCTGAAAAAACCGGCCGAAAACCCGTGCCGTGGGGACATGCCCTAAGGGTTGTGGATCCTTAGCAAAATCTGACACTGCTGATTTTAAACATTTTTTCTTTAAATTAACTTAATCCATTAACTTAATCCAAGCTGTCTTGTCCCTCTGTGTTTTTTTGGGTCCACTACTTCAAATTTAAAACTGCAAAATTTATGCATAGCGCTGGAAACACGTTCTTCTTTTTTTCACATTTTGGTTTGGATCCCTGCCTTTTAAAAAAGGGCCCATGGAGGCCTTGGGGACTTTCCGTTTATCTTGGATTTAATCCATTTTTGAAATCCATATCAAAGTCCACACAAGCTGAAGAGGATTTACTGCTGTTTTACCTGGAAAATCTGCGGCATTCCCATCCCATGTGAACATATACTTAGTCAGTCACTGGTTACACCGCTTACTCCTAACTTCCAGCCTGGATCTAGAAGCTGGATCTGTTTGTTGGTAGATACATGGATTTATCAATCTACAACTGACCTGCAGCACCTATGATCTTTACGAGGTATAAAAATCTGCTGCCAGAGTGGTGTAAACTACAATTTGACTCAGTGGATCAGAAGAAACAATTCGGGGAGTAATAAATCAAAATTCCCATCTGGTGGTTTTTAAATGGGTTTTTTATCCGAAGAACTCTTCATACTGGAATGTATAGTTCTAGTTATGTTTGATTAGAGGACAATAAATGGTCCATGGTTTTAATGAAGCAAAATCTTCTTGTTTACAAAAATGCAATGGTGTTTTTGGAAACTTCAGGGCCCCCTGTTTCAATTGAAAATCCCTAGAAATAAAACAGGGGGTGTCAAGCTCTGGCCCGCAGGACAAATCTTTCCCTCCATACAGTAAGTTTTGTGCCATCAGACAATTTCAATTTTGTTTTACAGCTGGTCTGTGTGAACCTACACTTGCCATGCTGGCTTATGTACCTACCTATTTATTTTTTTTTTTTTTGGGGGGGGGGCTATCGGGGGGCCCTATTTACCTCCCTTTCTAGTAGGGGAATTTAAAACTAGCAGCAATGGGTTTATTATCCCTTTCTACTATTAAAAGGGGGGCATTATCTCCCTAAAATAAATGGGTTTTAAAATCCCTACTACCAAAGGGGCTAATATCCTACTGAGGGACCTTATAACTCCCTACTGGGAGAAGATTATTACCTACCTAATGGGGGAGTAAAAAAGGAATGAGGGTGACCCCCCCATTTCCTACAGCAAGCACCTGGCTTTCCTATCATAGGAAAGCAAGTTGTTGTGGGGATGAGGCTTCACCATGCTTTCCTGTATAAACCTCCATTAGGAAGGGAAGTAAATAAACCTCCCCATTATGTAGGTATATTGGTGTTTGAAAAGTGAGGATTTTAAAATGTTTGTCTGGTCAATTCTGCAGAGGTGAGTCCTGGCCCGGAGAAGTCATCATAGCGGTCTGGGCTGGACTGGGGAAAAAAAAAAATCGGGAAAGGCGGGGGAATTTGGGGCCCGGGAAGGTACATAAAAATTGGGGAGTGGTAGTAGGAGGTATCAACACCAACAACTAGACAAAGAATAATGCTGGGAGAATAATCCCTAAAAGGCCCAAGGTCCAATGTGGTTGGCTGGGAAAAACTGAGTGGCCCTTTAAATAGGTTACCCAGCAGGGCTTATGGGAAAGTCGGAAGGAGAGAAGGAAGTAACAGAGCAGATGGGACCCTTGAAAGAAGGGGCAACCAACCCGAGAGTACTTTTTTCTTAACTTTATGAACAAGAGGAAAAAAAACAGTTCAAAAGAGGTTTTACCAACAAAATTTGGGATTAAGTTTTGAATCTATAGCGGTCTCTCTTCAGGGGCAACCCTGCATGGGGGGACCCCCCTCTCCACAATGCGTGTTCTGAGACCAAACACAGCTTTCTTTTGGGACACTTGCAAAAACCCTGGTAAACCCCCCTATATGATGGGTAGTCTTAGCTCCACCAAACCTCTTCCCCAGAGGGGGAGACAAGTGTCTCCCTCCTCACTCTTCCTCTAAGCCTCTCTGCCCCCAACTCCCCCCTTTCCCTCCCCGGCCCTGTCCCCCCCCAAACATTTCCCTTGAAATCAGGCAACTACCACACTTCATTCGGATGTTCTGGCGCATTTTGGGAGAGGACTTATTACAGCCCCGTTAATCGCCCCCGGGCTTAAGGTTGCCGTCCCAGTAACCTGAGTTTTAAACACTTTTCCCCTCTAACGAATTTGGGCATTTGCAAAGTTGGAATGTTGGGGGCCGTATTGGTGGGTTCAGGCCCCGGTAAAACCCTTTGGTTGCGGGAGGCACGTTGGGACCTTGATTCCAGCGGTGGTGGATTATCCTTTGGGAAAGCCACCACTCTCGTCAACATCTGGGGCACTTGGGGGATGGGGTACTCTCTTTGGAGGAGGGGGGTTTGGCTACAAAAGTACTGGCCCCAAAACATTTTCCGGTGTAAATCTGGGGGCCTTCCCCCCCCTTCCCGGGCTTACTTCAAAGATGGTAATTCGTGCCAGGGTTTCCCATCGCCAACATAATTTTCCTTTCCTCGGGCAGTTTGCCCTTTTCCATTATTTTCCAGGTGCAAACGAAGCCCTCAATCTTGATTACGCCAATCGCGGGGATCACCCGGCGAAACCGGTCAAAAATTTCCCGGGACCTTTCTGCGTGATCCCCCATCCAAGTTTGGGGAGAATTTTGGTTTTTCTCCTCACTGGGGGACCAAGAGAGAAGGGCATTTCCATTTTTTCCGAACACAGCATAAAGGTAAATTTCCCGTGGTTGAGGTACTTATTATTAAGCCCCACCCCAGCTCAGCCAAAAAGCCCGGCCCACCTCTCCTTTGTCTCCCTAAGGTTGTAAAATTTGCAGAAAGGTTTGTTATGCGTCGCAAGTCCCTTTCCCTTTGGGGGTTTAAGGAGGGGCCCTTTTTCTTTGTTTTGTAGAAACGACACAGTTTTCGTTCCCCTTTACCCTCAAAGCGGGCCCCCCTGATGGAAAATGTCTGTTGGGACAGCCGTACACTAGAATAAAAATTCTCCACAAGGCCAAAGGGCGGGGGTCTCCGCTGTTTGGCCCGGGTGGAATTTGCCACCGAAATTTGGTGAAGTGGTCTTTTAAAAAAACAGTATTTGAATCCCGTATGGATTCTCCAAGTAAGGTAGTATATAAAACCCTGTAGTGGATAAAAGCTGAATTTTCCCTCACGGGCGCTTGTTTCCATGGCTCTTGCAAACCCACAATTTATTTTGTTCTATGTTTCTCTGTCATTTTTTCTATGAAGGAGGGTAGTCCTTAAGCCACTAAAAGGTCTTTGCAGAGCCAAAATCCCCCTTTTTGTGAAAACCCTGGATAATACCCTCCTCTTTGGTAGGTCCACCCTTGCCAGACAGTGAAATTTTCCCGGGGTAGTTGCATTTGCGGTAGAGTATCTTTGGGGATATCAGTATTATTTGCTGCCATGTTTTTCCCCTTGGCGCGGGAACCCCATTCCTTGGTGGGGACCCTTTTCCCCTCTAAAACGCCTCTCCCCTTGTTTTGGGGGGTCACTCCCCTGTGACTTCTCCAGTTTCGACTGTGTCTCCAGTCCCCCTTCTTTTGCTTGGTCGCCCCAAAGCTGCTGACCTTGGAGCAACTTGGTCGATTAAAGTTGGAGTTATTTCCTATTTCTTCATGGGTGTCCCAAGGGGGCCTTTCCAGGGGGTTACGGGCAGGCATCTGCATTATGTTTTCTCTAGGGAGTACCGCTTTTGGAAAATTGTACTTGCTGACCCGGGCCCCATCCACCGGCCCCAACCCCCAATTTGGCGGTACCCGATGCCCCGGGGGGTTTTCGGTCACCAGCGTAAACTGGCCCTGTCAAAAGTTAAAAATTTTTCCCGTTACGCCCAACCACGCCAAAACCTTGTTTGAAGGAACTGTAATTTTTGGTTCCTTCCCCATCTTCAGAGCCCTACTGGCTATGCAATGATTCTTTTGGCCGCCCTGTACTTGGGAAAGACGCTCCCAAGCCTTTGAACTCCTGTGGTTTGAAACCAAAAAGGGGCAAGCTGAAGTCTGGTAAGTAAGATTGGGGCATAGTTACAGTTTTCTGTTTAGGAAGCCCATTCGCACCTTTTTCCATTAAAATTTTTCTTCGCTTGGGCCCCCCCGGGGGCCACCCCTGGGGAAGAGCATTGGGGCGGCAATCTTGAAAGTCTTTTTAACCCCGGGGGTCCTAAAGTCCGGAAAGACTGTTTTATTGGCCCTGTGGGGGTGGGCCACTGTGCACTGCCTGAACTTTGGAGTTATGGCTGTACCCCCCTCTTTTAAAACTAAAGTCCTAGGTACCCATACTGTCCCCGAAAAGATGACTTTTTGGGGGGTTTTTAATTTAACCTGCGACTCTAACCGTTTAGCACTCGATCCCGTGTTTTGGTTCCGGAAGGGGGTGAAATAAATGATTCGTCCAGATAAATACAACCTTCGTAAATTCAAATCCCCCCAAAACACGTTCAATCAACCCTTTAAAGTTGGGGGCATTATTCAATCCAAAAAAAGCTGTCTAGAAAACCAAAAAAGTCCCATGGGGTAACAAAAAGCCTCTTCCCGGTCTTCTCGACAATTGGGACCTGCCAGTAACCAGGGTAGTCCAGAGTGGGAAAAAACTGAGCCCCTTCCCAGGGCCACCCGCGAAAACTTCAAAAGGGGGGAATGGGGAAGAAACCCTACCCTGCAAGGTTAAACGCCTATAATGACGCAGAACCGGAGGGTCCCATCCTTCTTTATTTTAAACGTCGGAAGGCCAGGGGCTCTTACTGGGCTGAATTCTGTTGTCCGCATTTGCTTTAACATGTTTTTGCCTCCCGATAAAGGCTGGGGAATCTGTCAGTACGTGCGAAGGATGGGCATCCCAGTGGGATCCTGCTCCCAACTCTGGTGAGGCCGAAGTCAGTCTGAGGGAGAAAGCCCCCCAAAGGGCCCCCAGAACCCAAAGGACAAATTCCCTTTTTTTCTATGTCAACTTGGTCCCTTTTGGGCACACGCGTTCATGCACTCTCAAAGAGGGGAAGGGGTTCTTGCCCCACCTGGCACAGGGTTACTTTCCCTTCCCTCTTGGCCACCCCTAGCTCCCCAAATTTTCGTCCCAAAGGGCTGTAAACCCCTTTTACCGGGGATACCCCGCCATGTGTTTTGAGGGGGGCAGGGACTGATATCTTTATATTCTGACCCGAACCATAACCCCCCACGGCGTCATACAAGAGTGCATCCCCCTGTACTCCTTCCCTCCGGAAGGCCCGGTCTACCATCATTGTACCCTGTAGCTTCATATCGTACCTAAAAGGGAGGGGATCCAATCGTTCCTCCTGTAAAAATTTTTGGTTTAGAATGAGGGGGACCCTAAAACTGCCCCGTGGCCCCTGGTACCCTTACAGCTCTGCTTTTATCCGGCACTGTCGGAAAGCCCCCGTAAAAACCCCGATGGGGGGGGGTCGTGTTAGGGACCGTTCCAGTCTTCTCCCAGCTCATGGGCCCAGTCGTCAATGGGTTAATAATTATCCCAGAATCCGGTATTTTGATTCCCTAGTTTCTGATACCACACCCCTTTCCTTTTAAGGTGTTTTTAAGTTCAATGTCAGCTTGCTTACCCCCTAAATCTGAATAGGGAAGGTTAATTAGCGATTTTAGACTCACCCCGGGGGCGCTGTCTTTAAAATGGCGGGTGGAAAGTGTCTCCAAAGCCGCCCCAGCAAGGGTGGTGATTGCGAGCCTGTACCATCAGGTAGGTCAATTCCACCCCTTAAACCTGGCTTTCATTACGGGGTCTCCCCCAATAAGTCTTTAGCCTCCAGCTAGGGCATTTCAGCATTTTCCCCTTGCGGGTTGCCCACAAACCCCGGGGGATCTAGTTTTTAAAACCCCCCCTGTTAGAGTCTCTACCCTTCGGGGCAGTTCTTCCTAGGGGGCCTACTTCGTCACACTCCCAAAAACCCCGATTGTTATCTCCTTCGTGTAGGCTCCGTCTTGGGTGAATCTCCCCGTTGGCGGTCCATGGGCCCTGGTATTGTAGTCTATCCTTGATCGCCAAAGTCCCTTGAAGTTCTCTCAGCACTTCCTCCAGGGAATTCTTCTTGTCCCGTGTATTCTCCGGACTGGTGCTACCTAGCTTGTGTCCTAAAAGTGGGCCCCCATTCCTCCTCTTTTTTCCCAAAGTGACGTTTCCCTTTTAAAATTGGGGGAAGGTCAGGGGGGGGTCCTTTTTAAATCCTCCCCAAGGTCCTCCCTATGACTGATTCTCCCTAGCAAAATTGATCTCGCCCAGAGCTTGTATTGGTGAAGGCTGCAGCGCCCTTTTTTTTTTTTTGAAAAGCAATCATAGCTCCCGTAGGGTTTGCTTTCTGGGGTAGCGTCCGTTCTCTTTCTGCCGGGCAAAGAACTTTTCCCTTAAAATGTTCTGACAAAGTCTCCATACATTTCTTGGATATCAGGGATCTGTCAAAACTTGCCCCTTTGACGTGGAGTGGCATAACTGTTTTTAGGCTTTCCTTTTAAGGGGGACCCTGCCAATTTTGTTTCAGATGTGGGGGGGGTGTTACAAATGGGCCCCCTTTAGTGTTCCCTTTCCCTCTTCAGCGAAACATTGTCACCATAAACTTGGGGAAGTGTCAGTAAAGTGCAACCGGGATGTAGTTAAACGCTGGAGAGGCGAAAGTAACTCTGCAGTGCCAATGTATTACCTGTCGCATACCCAAAAAGTAAAATACGGCAACCAAAACCGGGGAAGTACTTTTCTTCTTAAATTTACTGAAAAAAGGTGAAACAAAACGTTTAAAAGAGGTTTACAACAGATTTGGGATTAGTCTTTGAATTCATAGCATCTTCCAGCGGGAAACCTGTTTTGGGGGAAATCCCCCCTCCCACAATGCGTGTTCTGAGACCAACAACAGCTCTTTTTTTGGACATTGCAAGACACTGGTAAACCTCCCATATGTGGGTAGTTCGCTCACCAAACCTCTTCTCAGAGCAGGGAGACACACTGTCTACCTCATCACTCTCTCCTCTACACATCCTCTCTGCCCTCCAACTCCTCCCTTTCCTCCTCCTGTCCCTGTGTCCCCCCAAAACGTTTCCCTCTGTAATCAGGCAACTACATCACTTCATCTTGGATGTTTTGGCACCATCTACTGGGCGAGAGGACTTACTACAGCCCCTTGTTACACCGGTAGAAAGATGCCAGGAACCGGGACAAATGAGATGAGTATTGGGTGTGACTGCAGACTAGCACCTGGACTGCAGCGTGACCCGTTATAGTAGCAGGAGAGCGAATGAAGCCCGCAGACCGGGTGCCTTTCCGCAGCTCGCAATGTTACATTAACCATGGTAAGTGATGTGATCTGAAGCTAACACAGACAAAATAATTACAGATACTGGATACAACATACTTTGGCAAACATGGTAAATTTGAGGTCTTCAGCCATAAAACCACAAGGCAGGGGCTACAGAAAAGGAGACTTGTACATCTTATGTTGTGAAGGGGATAGAAGAGCTCCCCATATAATTCAAATATGAATTTGGACTTGCTAGGGTTATTTTTTTGGGTTGTAGCCCTAATTTTCCTGGACTAGGAAGAGATGAGCATTGAGATGGAACTTTTATTTAAATGGGTTTTCTTGCTACAAAGATGATATCTCTGATGATGGGGACCGTAAAAATAAGCACTTTTGCTATTGTTTTGTATAATATAGCAGATACAAGCTAATCTGTGTGTTTTACACCTAAAATTACAGCCTGGGGTTGGGCAACGTCCTTTTCTGAGATTAGCTGACTGATATTTCATTCAGCCTGTTGAGACACATCCCTGGATGGGACACGCCCCCTGTGATGTGAATGGCTGCCTGGACTCTCTACTTTCTCCCCTCTGAGTTGTGGAAAATGAAAGTGAATCTAGGTACCTCAGCTTTCTGTGATGACTGTGTCATAAGGGCTCTCTGAGATCCTCTATGCTCATCTCCCAGCCCTATGTGAAGGATCTGGGCAGTTACTGCATCTGTAGCTGCTAGATCCACTCTCTCTCCCCATATAACACAGCCTTATACACTGTCCCCCCATATTAAACAGCCTTATACTCTTTGCTTCCTCCTCTACCTCCTACCTGATAGCAGAGGGAGGATCAGAGAGCATTTCTCACATTTGTTTCATCAGTTCAGGCTGTATGTATAACTGTTTACACTAATACAGGTGTTCTAGTTACAAAGAGCCTGTGCAGCCTGAGAGGGAGGTAACAGCTCTGCAGACATGAGAACTAACCATTGCAGTAGATCTGCAGAGCTGTGACATCCTCTCCATTAAACTGCTCACACACAATGCTGATGTCACTAGTCTTCAGTGACGGAAGACATGACTACTGGGAGGAAAGACTCGCCTCTGGATTTGAAGCTGTAACAGACAGACAGAAACAGCTCATGTCTGCGAAAGCCAGTGATGAGAAAACCCATTCAAGGGGTAGATTAGCTTAGCCTCTTCCTTCAGGAATTCTATCCTTCCCTCTCTTCTTGTACATGGTGTTTACTTATATATATATATATATATATATATATATATATATATAATCATAGTTTTAGGTCTTTACGTCTTTACTCTCTTGATATACAAGGTTATCTTTCTGTGTTGTTTTTCTATGGTGGTTCATATTGGTTCCTGCAAGACCTACTTACCCGTAAGGCTCTGGCTGGAATCAGGAATCAGGCTGGAATCAGGATTTGGCCATTATTTCAACATTTATTTAAAAATAAGTGTATTAATGATTTGGTAACATTTGTTTCAATAAAGCAGTGACCAACTCCTGGACAATCAAAAAAAGAAGTTTGCTAGTCGGGTCTCTCTTATTTATCATTGTTACCTAGTTTATACATGTGCCTTCAGAGTTACCTTTTCATACAGTCTTGTAAACAGATGAATTAAAGATTGGTTTTCTGGAATACATTGTGTGTTATGTGTTGTAGTGCTAGTCAAAAATATGACTATTGAGCCAAATTATAGTGAGTTATTTCTATTTATATCAAATTATGTAATCAGCCTTGATGGTACAAAGTGGGCATCTTTGCCTGGTTTTTTAGTTGACTCGATGTCTTGCTTTTCTTTGAGTCACAAAGTCAAGCCTATTTAATCTCTGTTGATAGAATACACAAAGTTTTACCTTTCATGGTCTTAGTTCAGATTTCTGTGTACTTTTGACTTACCCTGTGGAGAAGTGTGTTTGTGTTGGAACTTTGACCTCTGGAGTTGGCCACTCCATGAAAGTAGGATAGACAATAACACATGGGCATTTTTCAGCATTAGGTCTTGCCCGCCATTTTGTTTTAGTCGGTATTTATATCTCTTACATCACCATGAAAACAGGAACCGCCTACCTGTGGTAAAAGGAGTTCAACGTGTGCCTCCGCGAGTTTTCTCTATTCCTACGCATTCTTTCCTGGTTTCTCAGGGTTGAAGCAAGAATAGGATCGAGAACGCCACCCCGGCAGGTGAAAGTTAAAGCATTAAAAACCTTGAAAATAACTTTTTTTTTATAAATGTACATAATATTTTCACATTTCCCTTAATCAATTTTAGGTTATATTTTATCGTACTTGAATTTATTATTAGACATGTTGGAACAATAAAGCTGTGTTATCGTTATTGACTGATTGGGCCTTCTATAAAAGCTGAAAACCCGAACCTGATAAAAATGGTAAAACATAATTATAAAACTTGGCAAAACATACTAGGGCTGTGGACACGGATACAGCAGAAGGTTTCCAGTCAATTCTGAGACCCAGTAATCAGAAAAAGGGAGAAATTGTGTAAAATATGTCTGTGTTTAAGGAAACAGTGATTGCTAGTGAAAGTTTTGAGATTCAGGGGTGGGAGCGAGCTCCTTGCTGTGTTTTTGGCCAACAAGTGGTCACAAAGCTGTAAGCAGAAGGAAGGAACAAGGAATGCTGCAGAGTCACAGATATCAGTTTGTTGCAGCAAAGGTAATTTGCCTGTCATTCAGCACAGACAAAGGATAGAGCAGAGGCTTGTGGACACAGGACAATGTTAGCAAATGTAAAAATATTGCTTCGTGTTTATTGTTTTTATTAGATTTCCAGAGCGCTGTAATATTTGGGTTGATATAAAAATGTGGGTCAAACAAGTACAAAGGAGACAAGTTAATAACTAACAACTGGTGCAGAGGAGAGAGGTCCCTGTCCAGGGGAAAGAGATAAAAGGGTGAGAGGCAGACATGTTTTTTGGGGGTGGAGTAGTAGCAACGGGTTATAGCTGGTTATAGGTCCCAGAACAGATGGGTTTTCAGGTGCTTTTAAGGCAAGTGAAGGTGGAGGAGATTCTGAGGTTTGGAAGTGAGGTCCAGAGGTGGAGGAAGACAAGAGCAGGAAGAAGGTCCCGTGAGAAGTGTAGGTTGCCAGAGCAGGCAGAGAGAGTGTGAGGGTTAAGGTGTTGTTGGTCTGCAGGTATCTGACAGAAGAAAGCCGACACCTCTGTCATTTTTGCTGCCAAGACAGCGGGTGTGGGTAAATTGAAGTCCCCCCCCCGTAGACAGCGGGTGGGGGTAAGTTGAAGTCCCCCTCGAAAAGAGAGTCAGCGGGGGAAGTTTTTGTCAAAAGCTGGGTTTCTGTTAGACCAAGGAAGGATATCAGTATCAGTTTGTATAAAAATTTTAGCATCAAATGTATAAATTTTATAATTCTGCATGTGTAGGTTCTTTATAGGGAAAGCCCTTATATTGCAGGGATATGCAGTTACATTGTTGCATATTTTAATGAACTAAAATATAGGAAATCTTACTGTCTTATAAGTCACTGACTTGCTTGTGCTTATTTTTAGGTGGCAAATAGATATATTTGATTTAGATGAACTAGATAAATGGTGAAGGGTGATTTCCGGATTATAGGAGTAACATAGACGTCTTTTTTAAATTGGGTTACAACTAGATGACAGAAAAAAATCCCCGTGGAATTTATGAGCTCATTATTGTGTGCACATTTTATTTTCCACCTTTGTTTCAGAGTTGTTTTTTTTTTTTATGCTATAGTCAGTTCCAGTTTCCAGCAGAGCAAGATGGATGCCTTCTAATAAAATTATTATTTTTCCCTTTCTCCAATGTCTGTCGGGGGGATGGGATTAAATTGTCTGTTTATTTGCCGGAGTAAAGAAGAGATTCTAGTGATCGGAGACTCCTGAAAGACCTCGTGGACACACTTGTTAAACAAAGCCCCGGGCATATAAAATAATTTTTTTTTAAAAAGTTAAGGTTTTTTTGGGGTTTATTTTGGTATTTACTACCCCTATTGCTTTTTAATAAAGGTTTTTAGTTCAACCAGAGTAAAAAACGATGAGCAGTCATTATTAGAAAATAATTTTTGTTTTATTTTTTCCTTTTTGTTGGAGCTCCAGCTTCCAGATGAAGAGTTAATTTTTCTTTTGAGACGAGAGTGTGGAATTGCATGAATTGGGTCCTTGTCCTTGTTTGTGTTTGATTAATGTTTGTATGTCTATATACCCCTTATTCATGAATCCTTATGCATTGTTTTGCAATTGGTAGATAAGACCCCCACAACTGTTTACCTAGCAAAAGCAGAGAGTTTATGAGAATACGGGTGACTAACCGACAAGATGACCTGGTTCCCTGATAAGAGATTATTTATAAAAAGGGTTTAAATTAATTTGTTTTTTATTTAAAAGCCCAATGAGCCATATGAAGATGTAACACAGTATGAAGGTGTATGAGGGTTTATATTGTTTATGATGACATTTGAAAAGTGTTTAAGGTTTTATTCAGTGACAGAAATTTGATGAAAACAGATCTGAGGAGGGCAGCTTAGGCCAATGCAGATTATGTTAATGGTGAAAAAAAAATCATGAATTTTTGTGAATAATTTTATATTATAATTTTAATATATAATATATAATAAATATATTGATCACACAAATAAGAAACATGAGAAAGGCTGTTAGAAGTTAGTATAGAATGTTATGATATGTTGTGCCGCTACAGAGTGGAAGAGGATGATAGATTTGTTTTTTGTTGTTTTATTTTGTGTTTTTATGCGATAAATTTAATTCAAATGCCAATAAAGAGTTTTATAGGTAAATTTTTTTACATGTGGTTGATTATCATGTGATAAAGAATGTTTATTATTCTGAAGTACATTCTTGCTGTGTCAGAAAGCTTCAAAGGCCAATACGGGCAGAGTTTTTTTTAAATTATTTTTAATTTTTATTACTGGACATTCATTCACTGCAGGGGTTTTGAAGATCAAACTGGAGGAGAGCAGATTATTCTACTGCTCTTATGTGACTGAGTATATGTGATTGAGGATTAAACAGAGTGCCATGTCCACCCCAACCCGCATAGCACAGGACAATTTTAAATGAATGGAGTCATTTGTTGGCGTATTACCACAAGGATTCAAGTTTTTTTTTTAAGGTTCATCTTTACACAGATTGCCAAGGGGCCAGGAGCCCGAAGACTGAGGGGGATTACAAAGGGGCCAGATATGCCACGACAACAAAGGATATTGCAAAGCGGAGCTGATGCATTGACCGCCATGTCTGCACAAGCCGCCATGTCTGCGCCAGTGTTGATCGCCATGTCTGCACAAGTCGCCATGTCTGCACAAGTCGCCATGTCTGCACAAGTGTTGATCCACGTCTGCGCCAGTGTTGATTGCCATGTCTGCATAAGTGTAGATCGCCATGTCTGCACAAGTGTTGATCCACGTCTGCGCCAGTGTTGACCGCCATGTCTGCACCAAGCACTGATCGTCCCGTTTGCACCGGCATTGATACAGCCAAGGGGCTCTGATGTCTGCCCCTCCTTCCCCAAAACCGATCATCACCAAGATGGAGAAAGCTTGTGTTTTATCAAACCCGGTAGTGAAGGGCACAATAACCCCCCGCACCATCCTGCATTATACGCATGTTGTGTTTCAGTCTAAGAAGATTTAAAAAGGGAAAAACGACTTCACAGACTAAAGAGATTTTTTACGCACAGAACTATTTTTTAATTTTTTTTTTAATTTTTTTTTCAGCCTATAGCCGTGGTCAATGTTGTTTTCTGCACTTAGCAACAATGAATTAGTTTTCAGGTATCTATAAATTTGACTCAAATAGTCAGGAAGGATTGTAGTGCTAGTCAAAATATGACTATTGAGCCAAATTTAGTGGGGTTATTTCTATTTAATTTTACAAATTTAATTAATCAGCTTGATGGTACAAAAAGTGTGCATCTTGCCTGGGTTTTTAGTTGACTCATGTCTGCTTGCTTCTTGAGTCCAAAGGTAAAAGGCCATTTACACTTTGTTTACTGAAAAACACCAAAGTTTTACCTTTCATGTCTTAGTTTCAGATTTCTGTGTACTTTTGACTTATCCTGGGGAAAGTGTGTTTTGTGTATGGTCCCTTTTACCTCCCGGAGTTTGGGCCACTCCATGAAAGTAGGATAGACAAATTAAAAATGGGCATTTTCAAGCATTAGGTCATGCCCGCCAAATTTTGTTTTAGTCGGATATATAACATCTCTTTCATCAGCCAAAGAAAACCAGGAAACCGCCTACCTGTGGTAGAAGACGTCAAAACACATTGTTGCTCCCTGCGAGTTTTCTCTTTCCTAGCCCTTTTTTTCCGGTTTCTCATGGTTGAAGCAAAAATAGATCGATGAACGCCCACTCGGCAGGAAGTTATAAGCACTTAAAACCTTTGTTAAAAAACTATTTTTCTTTATAAACTGTACATAATTTCTAAATATTTTTCCCGGAATCATTTTATGTTACTATTTTATCGTTACTTTATTTATTATTAGACGTTGTAACAATAAAGCTTGTTTATATCGTTAATTGACTGATTGACCATTATAAAGCGTACCCGAACCTGATAAAAAATGGGTAAAACATAATTATAAATACTTTAAACTGACAAAGCTTGGTCATGTCTGCCCTTTTGTAGAGTGACATATGAAATCCCTTACAAACAGCCATTTATATCAGAAACCGTTCTTTCCTGGTATGGAGACGTCAAAATACAGTGATGCTGGCTCCTGAGGCTTCTCAATCCTAGGCCATTCTTTTACGGTTTTTCATGGCGGAAGTAAGAAAGGATTCGTGATGTCACTCTAACGGTTAAAATATCATAAGCGCTTTAACTTTTGTATATACTTATTTCTCTCTGTACATACTGTTCCCTATTTTCTGGAATCATTTTTTTTATCATTTTATCATACTTGATTTATTATTGTAACATAAAGCTGTGTTATTTTCGTTATGACTGATTGGGCTTCTAAAAGCTGTACTCGAACCTGATAAAACTTGGCAAAACATGTGTACAGATGAGTATGGTGCTATTGATATACAGTATAGGTTTTCGGTATGGACAGTTATCTGCTATTTTAGAAGCATTGAAGACTTCATTGAAGAGTACTATTTTGACACAAGGAATTGTGTCACTTCCAGCTTCATCTGTTAATTGGCCTAGATATCAATATATAGGGTAGTATATGTGCGGTCAGCTTTTGCCAGCCAATTAGTCTGATAGTAATAAGATATGTCACAGCAATTGTCTTCTAAAGGGATATTCCCATCTGATTGCTTAGCTTTAAACATGTAGGTGAAGAAAAATTAACATTATTACCAGATACATTGCTGCTTTGATTTTGCTTCATCTCAAAGTTAGAGCACTTCTTTTTTCCTGCTTGTTTATACAAGGTTTCCTAGGTTGCCAACTATTACTCTGCTCTAGCAATACCCATGCTGCTGACATCACTCCCTGATGTGTCTTAGCAGGACTGGAACTTACTGAGAGAAGCTTTAAACTGCTAGGGTATGTTCACACAGCTGATTTGGATGCTGAATTTTCACTGTATCAGCGTCAAAACGTTGTCTATAAAATACCTTGATACAGCACTTTTCAGATACGGTTTTGATGAGGTTTTCCAACAAGGTTTTCCAACACTGTTTTCTTTCTGAAAAGAAATGCAATACAAATTAATAGCTAGGGCAAAGACCGTACAAAAAAGCACGGCGAAAACGCATCACAAACTTTGGATAAGGTTTTGGATGAGGTTTTGAAGCTCTCCATTGATTCCTGTGTGGATTTTCAGTGTTGAAAAAGCTTCAAGAATTGACATGGCAGAAAATGCATGGAAAAACCTTTTACATAGGAATCAATGAAAATGAACTGGGGACATTTAGAAGACTTTTTTACGCTGTTTGGGCAAGAAAATGCTCCGGAAACAGCATTGAGAACAGCATCAAAATCGGTCATGGGAATATACCCTTAGAGTAAAGGAGAGCTCAGGAGCCTTGTCCCATGCACTCAGGTCTTCAGTGACACTGTATGAGAATACACAGATAAGAGGTCCCCTTGGCAGCAGTTTCTTGTTCTCTCACTAGAAGCTTCCTCTCATGACAAATACAGCTCTGATTTACATTTATATCACATTTATAGCTACACCTCCTCCTTGGACAATGTCATTGTTTTTCAAAACCCCTTCATCACCAATGTTCCTCTTACAGGCACAGCTAGTAATAGGATATTTTTAGTAGGGCTAAAATGTTGGTCACTGCTGTAGACGACCACAGCCTGCACAGGAAGTGTAAACCTGAAGATGAATGTGAAGAGCAGACTCTGTGAAACCCCCATGTTATATCTTCTGGTGATTTTCTGGGATTTAATTAAATGGCATGTAGGGAAAAAGCTTCTTGCATAGGGTCATAATAATATGGGTCAGCTTCCAGACAGTGTGGCCTTTTTTAGGATGGAAACCCTATGTTTAGGTCATAACTGTCATTGTAGTCCATATAAGAGACTGACAAAGAACAAGTAAACCTTGTCCCATCAACCAGTAACCAGAGACAGTATCACGACTTTCTCGTGTTAGTCTACACTTGGGTAAGGTTAGATCTGGTGGTATGTAGTGGACCAGGTAGAGTGTAGAAACCCCTAGCAGATGAAGACTCACCTCCTACAACAAGAGACATATTGGATTACTACTCTGCAATCCGTATCTCCCAAGGGTCTAAGTGAAAGTCGTTTTAATGAAGTTTTGTTAGTGAAGAAATATGTCTGAATATGTATGGATAATGCAGAGAATAGAATTATAGAAGTGTTTAAATAGTCTATTTCTAATGCATTTTTGAAGACTGGGGATCTAAGACGAAGCTCAATTATAGACTATGTGTCCCAAAGCTCGGTGGAGAGGAAAGTGGATCCACTGGTCACCGCAGGGAGTTGGCGTAGCCTACGCCGAGGAGGGGAGTCTAAGGGGCCCCTTTTCTTCACCGGCGCCCGCCGCAAAGCGGGTAGGACTTAGTTGCAGAGAATACCCCAGGTTGCTACCCCCGACGTAGGCCCTGGCGGTGACAGCCGAAGTGGTAGGCATGGAACAGCCAGAACGCAGAGAGGCACCACAGGAGGACTAGCAGGCATGGCTGGAATGATGTAAGCAGATAAACAGAGGCAGGTAGCAAACGGATGCAGGCAATGGCAGAGGAGGTAGGAAGACGTATGCACAAAGCAAACACAAGGAATGGACACCAGCAACTGGGCGCGGAGAGCAGGAAGTGGCACCATTAAAAAGCTCCTGCAAGAATGGGATTGGAGGAGCACAATTACCTGGTGCGCGCTGGCCCTTTAAATCTAGGGAACTGACGTGCATGTGCCCCTAGTGGGGAGAAAGATGCAGAGGAGCGTACCTGCTTAGGAGGAAACAGGACAGGAGCAGGTGAGCAAACAGCAGCCCTGGGCGCAGCGTGGGAACGACCGGCAGACGGATAACGAGCCGTTACACTATAGCTGGTGATCTACTATTTACATGTACAGTTGAAACCAAAAATTTACATACCCTATATAAAAAGCCCCATCTGCATGTTTTTCTCACTATCTGACATGAAATCAGAATAAAATTTCCCCGTTTTAGGTCAATTAGGATTACTAAGAGAGAGAGAGATAATTTTTAAGGCATTTTATTACTTTCTGCAAAGTCAAAAGTTTACATACACTTAATTGCCCTTAAACTATATGACTTGGGTCAAACGTTTTGGATATCCTTCCACAAGCTTCTCACAATAGTTGGTAGGAATTTAGGCCCATTCCTCCTGACAAAACTAGTGTAACTAAGCCATGATTGTAGGTTGCCTTAAGCCACTTTGTAACCAGCTTGGCAGTGTGCTTCATGTCATTGTTCATTTGGAAGACCCATTTAACTTCCTGGCTGATGTCTTGAGATGTTGCTTTAGTTTTGACATATAATCTTCTTTCCTCATGATAACATATATTTTATGAAGTTCACCAGTCCCTCTGGCAGCAAAACAATCCCGAAACATGATTCTTCCACCCATGATGTTACACACAGAAGCAGTGTGTTCATGGTGTGCACTTAAAATACATCTACAGCTGTGTCTCTAACTCAGATGCTACCAATAAACCAGAAATAAATCAGAAGCTTCCAAAGACATGACATCATCATATGGGCTGTCCCAAATTGTTTAAAGGCATAGTAATCCTAGTGTATGGAAACTTTTGACTTTGCAGAAAGTAATAAAAATGCCTTAAAAATTATCTCTCTCATTATTCTGGCATAATAATTTTGGTTTCTAACTGACAGGTAAGGTTTATTCTGATTTCATGTCGGATAGTGAGAAAAACATAAATATGTGTCTATTTATATAGTGTATGGAAACTTCTGGTTTCAACAGTATATGAAGAAAGTTGGAGATATGTTCAAGGGTAGATCCACACCTGGGTGGTTATTTCCATTTTAGACTCCATCATAGAAACAATAAATCATGAAAAATGGCAGCACTAAATTAGTTACATATGAACAGCACCCTACTCATGGGGTTCATTACGTTTCGCTCATGGTGTCCATCATTTGAATGAAAAAATAGTGCTGCATGCTACAGTTTTTTTGTCACCTTTGATGGTATCTGGGATGGAGGCTCCAAACAGAATCTCCAACACAGATGTCAACCATCCCTGGACTATCCTATTTGCTTCACGATCTATGATAGACTTAACTAGGCACCATTCACCTGATGAGTAGTGTAGTCAATGATACATGAAATTGCTCATAGATGTTTTTGCTTTGATACCTTTATGCTCTTATAATCTCATAATATTAAAAGTTACATTTGGTGCAAGATACAGAAGCATTGAAACCAAAAAATGTTAAAGTGTTGCCACGGCTTAGTAAGTACGCCATTGCATATACTAAAGAAACATATTAAGATGAAAATGAGTAGGTGGCTTCTTTCGTGAAGCCACAGGAGGTGATGAGTAAGAGGCTTGGGAAAAAAC
>JAODAL010048704.1:0-28773 GCA_025379985.1 Phyllomedusa bahiana | reverse complement strand
CCCTGTAGTAGTTGGCGCATGTTTAACAGATAGTATAGCTGTTGACAAACAGCTTAGTCCGGGACGGCTCTTACCGGGAACAGTCAAAGTGTTGGATGGGTGGCTTCTCCCCATGTTCCAGGCCAGAATTGAACTGGCCTATATAAGTCAGCTAGTCTGCTGACTAGGTGTGGCTGTTAGCAGGACAAAAGTGCATTTGACCTGAGAGGCTTCAGAGTGGAGATAGTCAAGATCTCCCAAACAGCCACTGTTGGACTTAAAGTGATAGTGAGGAGAACTACCACTGTATTAGCCAATGCTCAGACGAGCAGGAGTAAATTTTGTCTTGGTTTACGTTTTGCACATGTTGACTTTGTTTGGATGCACAAGTAGCAATAAAATATGGACTATAAAATCAGTCTGAGTCTCTGTCAAGTTGGACTTTGCTACGATCCCTGAGCAGTTGCGGCTTCCACTATGTAGCTGGTACCTAGTGGAAGATACGGCCCTGCTATATTTTCCACTAGCTGGAATTAAAGGGGCAGGTCGCATGGCAGTGAAGAGGGACAAGCAATGTCCTTCCCTTTCCTATACACTGCAGGATGTCTTTAGCACTGATTGGTGGAGCAGCAGTCACAACAAACATCTCTGTGCTGTTCCACAAATCAGCAAACTGTACTACTAAGAGAAACAGCCAGACGGACCGCAGTGGATACTAGATGGGAGCCAGAACTGACTAGCCTGTTAGTACTCAATGGGCCTTATGTATGAAAACTGTCTAGCAGTAAGACTGTCTTTGTTGTCCATAACAACCAATCAGAGCTCAGCTTAGAGAGCACTATATGAAGTGAAAGCTGATCTCTGATTGTGTGCTATGGGAAACAAAGACAGTCATACTGCTAGACAGTTTTCATTCATAAAGTCCAATGTCTCTACTTAAGTAAAAGTTATAAATTCTTGAGATTCGCTGCTAACTGCTGATTTATGATAACTATATACATCCATAGTATTTGCAGGGGGAGGGGCAACAAGAGTTGCTGTCGGCTGTCCCGCTAATAAGCAGATAACATAATGCTGATGCCCCTCACCCCCTGCAAGTACTATGGAGGATTAGGGAATGTTTTTCAGACGGTTTTACAGACGGTTTTTGGTTTTGAAAGCTGCCTGTAAACCAGCTGTCAAACTTTAACACGGATCTTAATGAAAAATCAGCAGTCCCTACTGCACGGATTTTTCTCCAGACGTTTTTTTTTATTGCCAGTGGTCCGAAAAACATTGAACATGTTCATTCTTCTGCCCGGTTTTCGGGTGGAACATGAACATGTCGGTACGAAGGGGTAGGGCTTTTCTCCGCAAACCGAAAAAAGGTGCATCAATTCCACAAAGTCTCTCAAAATCTATTTTCACTGAAGAGTAAATAAGACCTTATAATGGAACTTTTAATACAATATATATAAATATATCAATGAATAGTATATCACACCACTGTCAATACAACAATGACTACACGTAACACTGAATAACACAACATGAGTGGCTTGGTGTAGAGGTGCATTTTAATAGGGCAATAGATAGAATAGTATTCCTAAAAATGTCCTGCCTGCTGGCAAAGATATCACCCTGAAAGGGAGGCTCACCTAACATAATGGACATAGGGTAATAATATAGAAATCCCCTAACCCCAGGTCACAGGTAAAATAGTGATTCAAAAAAGTTAAGTTGGTACCGTACACATAAGGAAGCCACACGTAATACTAGAACAGCACTAAGCTCCATTGATGCCCCTGCTAACAACAATAAGCCAATATAGCCCATAAGTACTGGTTCAATCAAGCATGGTTATTTGTATCCAAGTACAAGTACCGCCCTCCAGACATATACTAAATAGGCTTAGCTGAGGTAGCAGTGGCTTCCTCTTTGTGTCCTGGTGATTCCTGCATGACAAAGCATTGCTAACTCACCTAGTGGGTGTGTGCGTTAAAATGTTTCCATCCATAAAAGTCTCGGCATCCCAGATTATCGACTGAATATGTCTGGAATCACTCATATGCATTAACAGAGTAGAATTTAAGCAAAAGAACCTTTCTCAGTTATGCCATCCACTGGTACCATCTGAGCATATCGAGAATGGGACAGACTGTGTACACATGGTAAATAAAGCTGAGTTGTCATGATAATCACTCATGTCTGAAAAAAAGTCCCAACACTATGACATATTGATCTCAGTGGAGGGGTGTTGTATATGAACAAATAAATTGGCAACTGTCATGGTTGTCCTGAGTAACTGCGTAGAGTATGGTAGATCCTCTGGTCACTGCATACTGCTGGCGTATCCTATGCCAGGGAGCAGAGTCTAAGGGGTCCCTTGTCTTTACTGGCTCCCGCCACAAAGCGGGAAGGGCTTTGCTACAAGGAACCCCCAGGTTGCTACTCCCGACGCAGGTACAAGCAGTGACAGCTGAAGGACGAGGTGTAGACCACAAGTGGAAGCCGGAACGCAAAGCAGCGAGATAAATAGACTGCAGGCAGTTTAGGCAAGGACAACAGGTAGCAATCGTGGGTAGGTAGGGTAATCATAACAAGAAACGAAATATGGTAACATAAGGGATTCGCTAGGGAACGCACAACAGAGCATAACTAGGGAACGGACACCAACAACTGGGCGCAGAGAGCAGGAAACAGAATACCTAAAAAGCCAATGGTAAACATGCATTGGAGGAACAATAATTACTTGTTGCGCGCTGGCCCATTAAATCCAGGGAACTAATTAGCATGCGCCCCTAGTGGCCATTAGGGGGTGTGCGTCTCACAGGAGGAAGATGCAGAGGAGCGCGCCCGCTGAGGAGGAAGCAGGACAGGACCAGGTGAGTACGGGGAAGGCAGGAGCCAGGAGCGGGAGTGAGCAGCAGCCCTAAGCACAGCGCGGGGACCGCCCGGGAGCCCGGGTAAAAGGGCGTGCCGTTGTCGGGAGTCTGACCGCTGCATGAGCTGTTACAATAGGTAAGTATTTTCCTTATCTGCCAGATTAAATATTATAAAGGAAACCCAAAACCCTTTTTAAAACCAAATTAAATTTTTAAAACCCATTGTTTTTTTAAATCACCCAAATGTCCTTTTAAAGAACCTGTCCATTTTTTATCCCCCCTTTTGGGGCCCAACTATAAAGACATTTTTCCTCCCCCCTTTTTTTTGGGGTTTTTGAAAAACCCCAAAATTTATTCATGGTAGGAAGCCCTACCAAGGCACCCCCCAAAACAGATCTTTTCCTAGCGATTATAAGGAGGGGGGGGGGGGTTTTATCCTAGGTGGGGGGTTAAAAAAAAACTCTTTAAAATTCTTTCGAATCCCTTTTGGGTAAATTTTGGTTTAGAAAAATAAAAAAACAAAGCACTTACAAAAAAGGGGCATTGATGGAAACGAATTGTTCTTTTCTCCCTCCAAGGGGCAAAAATTAAATTTTTTCAATTTAAGAAACTTTAATTAATTAAAAAAAAAATTTTTATTGAAAACCCTTTTTTTTTTTTTTCAAAACTCATCCATAAAACCAAGAAAATGGAAAACCCAAAGGGGGGGAAAAAGGGAACAACAAATATTGTTTTTAAAAGGAAACAATAAAAAAAAACCCCAAAAAAACAAAAACAAAACACAAACTTCCCCAAAAAAAAAACCATTTCCTTTAATAAAAAAAAAAGCCCCCCCCTTTTGAAAAAAAATTAAAAAAACCCCCACCAAAAACCTTTTCAGAACCCCAACATACAAAAAAACCAAAAAAGAAAATTTTAATTCCCGGGCCCCCACCCCAAACCCTAACTCAGAAATCACCTTTCCCCTAAAAACCCAACCCTTTTTCCCCAAAAAAACTGGGGGAACCCCCACAAATCAACTCCACGTTTTAAAAAACCTTTTAAAAGCCCCCTTTTGGGAAATTTTTTAAAAAAACCCCCCAAATCCACAAAAAAAACCAACCCTTTTCATAATTTAAAAAAAAAAAAAAAACTTTTTAAAAAACTTAAACCCCTTTTTAAAATTTTGGGGATAAAAAAATTTTTTTTTTTTTCTTTAAATCTTTTAACTTTTAAACCAAAATGAAAACCCAAAATCAAAACCCCCAAAAAAAGGGGGAAAAAATTCCTTTAACTGGGGGGACCCCAAAAAAAACCAAAACCAAAAAAAACAAAATAAAATTTGAAACTTTTTTTAGAACTAAATAAAATTAATTTAACCCCCAAAAACAACTCACCCCCAAAATTAAAACAAAACAAAAAAACAACCCCAAAACCAAAAATTTTTAAAAAAATAAAAAAACCCCAACTCCCCCCCCCCTTTTAAAAGTTAAACTATGCTCCTTAGCAGAAAAGGGCCTCTGAAAATGTCTGATTCAGAAAGAGATGAAATGGATTTTCCATCAAAATATGTTTCATCCGTGTCGTCTCAATGACCTCTTGACCTATATTTGTTTCATCTAGGCATTCATGTTTAACATACATCCTTTGGGAGAAGTCCCCTTATAAATCCATACCTTTAGATCGATTATATGGTATTCACCGTTTAGAATTACTGTTATTGTTTCATATACCACAACAAATCATTGTGTATCCTGTTTCAGTCTTGCCCCCTTGGGTTATGGTTTTAACCATTTTTGCACCTGGTCATTATGGCATGAGATAAACAGTGGATAAGGGTGTTGAGCAACCAATAGTTTCCCTGTGTTATATCTATCATCTTAATGTATTCATATAACAACTTAACAATGGAGTATTAGGGTGGAGGTTATAAAATCTCTTAATGAGCTTATAGACTATTTATAAGTAACCTGGATAAAGGGATTTGTACCTCTTTTCATTTTTTAACCCGGGGGAGAAGGGAAAATATTTACCTATATATTTATAGAATAACACACTCACTTAATTGATTATATTTACCCAGCTACTCTTTTTTCAACATATGTAGTTGTCTTCTACTAATCACTTTTTCATAGGCAGGGGTTTTTTAGTCATAAGAGTGATTTTCATGGCAACTCAGCTTTTTTACCTGTGTTTCAATCTGTCAAATTCCCGGTATGTATAAAGGACAAGGGATTCATAACCTCTTACTGCAGGATGCAGGCTGCACACCGGACATGCACAGTTGGAATAACAGGATGCCAAAAACTTTGGGGGGGCACCCGGCATTTAAATGCTAACCCACATGATTACAATGCTTTGTCATGCAGGAATCACCAGGACACAAAGAGGAAGCCACTGCACCCACAACCTATTTATATTTTGGACGGTACTTGTACTTGGATACAAATAACCATGCTTGATTGAACCAGTACTTATGGGCTTATTGTTGTTAGCACAGACAACAATAGAGCTCAGTGCTATACCGGTATTATGTGTGGCTTCCTTTTGTGAAGGGTAACCCTTTTTCCCCTTTTTTGATCATTAATTTCCTGCATCTGTTTTTTGTTTTTCCCCGATAAAGCACAACGCATTTATGCTATAAAAAAAAAGGGACCAATATAAAATTTTCCCCTTTCACTATGATATGATCTTTTGTTGTTCTAAAAAAAATTTTGGTGAAAATCGATTTTTTAAGTTATCACCTGCCACTGTATTGTTTGCACTTTTTTTCTTTTACCGGGTGTGGGTTTTTCTATATTATTACCCTATATCCATTATATTAGGGTGGCCCCGTTGGGGGCTGCCCCTTTCGGGGGCAATTATCTCCCAGGAGGCGAAATTTTTTAGGGTCTATTCAATTTTTCCCATACAAAACACCCTTTCCCCGGGGCCACATAGCTGGTCAAAAAAAATTGGGGGAGTTGCACTTTTTTTGTGCTTTTTTAAATGATAGTTGTTTAGTTATATGATAGATAATGATAGATAATAGATAGTTTTTTATAGACATACAGTCCAAGAACGAGAGAGTAGACACTGTGAGCCACAATACTGTGCGGCAAAAAAATAATAAATAAATCATCAGTTCATCTTTGGAAGTACAGAAGGGCTGGATAGAAATTATACTGTAGGCATTATAAAATGTTTATAGAGCAGCATTCTCTATTAGGGGCAGTGTGATGGCATTATTCACACCTAGAAAAAGGATTTATTAAAAAGGATATATTTTATTTTGGTTTGACATCTATATGAAGGATAAATAAATTTGTTTGCAATATGGAAGATAATCCTAATGACACATAAAATCCAAAGAGAAGCACTGACATATTATGAAAAAAAAAGAACAACTTACGAAAAGATATAACGGGGAGTTAATGTAGAAAAATAATAAATAATTAATGAAATTTTTTTCAAATTCTTATTTCAAGTATGAATTAGACCTTAAGGTGGTATTCTCAAATAAAGACTATTAACAAATGCTTTTTTTGGTTGTCTACATTGCTGGCAAAAAACGACCTAAAAATGATTACTAAAACGTTCAAAAAATGAGTTTTTTTTCCACGCCTTAAAGCAGCGAAAAAAGTCCGTTTTTTGGGGGCGTTTTTTGTTTTTTGGAGCGTTTTTTGGAGTGTTTTTTGAAGCGGATAACGTTTTATTGCGCCAAAATCTTAAAAAAAATTATTTTAGTGCCAAAAAAAATTTAAAAAAAACCGTTTTTTGCGCCAAAATCTGTAAAAAACGTTTTTTTGCCTCAGAGAGAGTAACTTTTTTAGCGCTAAAACTTTAAAAAATTTTTTTTTGTGCCAAAAAACGTAATAAAAATGATTCTTCCCAAAAACCTTAAAAAAACTATTTTGGGGTCAAAGGGAGATAATTATTACCCAAAAAAATTTACAAAAAAAAGTATTTTGTGCCAAAAAAAATTAAAAAAAAAAAAAGTTTTTGACCAAAATCCGTTTAAAAAAACTTATTTTTCCCTCAAGGGGAATAACCTACAAAATTTTAAAAAAAATTTTTTTCCAAAAAACTTAAAAAAAACTCCCAAAACCTAAAAAAAAAAACGTATTTTACTCAAAAAATAACTTTTACCAAAACAAAAAAAAAATTTTTTTCCAAAAAATTAAAAAAAAATTTTTCCCAAAACCGTAAAAAAATTTTTTTCTCTTCAAACTAAATTTACCAAAATCTTAAAAAATTTTTTTCCAAAAAATTAAAAAAACCTTCCCAATTCCAAAAAAATACCCCCCCAAACAATAAACCTTCCCAAAATTTTAAAAAAATTTTAAAACCCAAAACCGTAAAAAAAACTTCTTCTCAAAATTCGAAAAAAAATTTTTTCGCTATCAATACTTTATAATCCAAAAATTTTGAAAAATTTTCCAAAAAACTTAAAAAAAAACAGTTTATCCCAAAAACTGTAAAAAAAGATTTTTAGCGAAAAAAAATAATTGGCCCAAAATTTGTTTGCGACCAAAGCTGATATTTATTACAAAATACAAAAAAGACACAGCAACATTGTATGCAAATTTGAAAATATAACCCTTTGTTCACCCATTAAGGTCTTTTGGGGGCCCGGGGGGAAAAACCGGCAAAAACGCTGGAAAACGCCCAAAAAAACCCCCCAAAAGCGTCCGCGCTTTACATAGACCCTTTTAAATTTCTGCCCGGCTCTGGGTTTTTAAGCATGTTGCAAAAACGACCAGTAAAAAAACGAGCAGAAAAAAAATATGTAGCGCAGGCGTTTTTTCAAAAGAAGTCTATGGGGGAGGGCTCGTCCTTTTCCAGCGTTTTTAGAAAACGAAAAACCCTGAAAAAAACTGACATTTTCCTGTACAGTGTAGACATAACCTTACTTTAGGGTTAAAGCAGTTCTAAACGCCTGCTTGTTTACGCAAGCTTCCATAGGTTACTGTAACCTCTCTCTGATGTGGCAACCCTGGCCGAGATGATGACATTATTCCCTACTGTGTATTATCAGCAGAACAGGAGTTTGTTTATGTTTCTAAATGACAAACTTTGACCCTTTAGATCTCTATAGCCTTGTGCCCTGCTGTTAAAAACCCTCCAGCACCAAATGTCCCTTTAACAGACTCAGATACAAATAGCATGATTCTATAGCACTCATTAACAAATAATTAATTCCCAAAAATATTTTATTGAATAAACACTTGAAGCAAAATCAATAGCTTGGATGAATATCCACATATCAAGCTCAATATTATATACAATATCTTTTCCCCAAGTTTCAGTCCTAAATAGGGACCTTTATCAAAAGATATATATAGACAGATATTAATAGTGTTAATAGTGTTAGTGGATCATAGACACTTTAAATATTTAAAAACACATAAACTACATTATATTTATAAATATACAAATATTATTATACAAAATATTACACAAAATGATTTCTAATATCCTGACAGAAGAATATGGACTATATTACTCAATTTATCAAAAGGATAATCACATAATAATCACAGAGCTGAAATATAATTACAAAAGGACATTTATCCAATAATATTCTAAAATATCTTCCATTACAATTATATAATTAGCAAGGACTAGAGCTTAATAGATATCAAATGACTTGATATTTACACTTAACTTAAATAAACAGGTTGCAATGTATCACCCAAGGATGGAGTCGTGCTAATTTAATATCCTAATGCAGTGTTCCCCAAATCCAGTCCTCAAGGCCCACCAACAGGTCATGTTTTCAGGATATTCCACAGAATGCACTGACAATAATTAAATCACCTGTGTAATGATAAGGATTGAGGACTAGACACGGGGACCCCTGTCCTAATGCATATATGTGGAAACAGTATCCTGCTATAGAATTGTCTACAACCCTAGGCCGCATCAACACGGCAAAGAATACATGCATTAGAATATAATCAGTATTTTACGCTCAGCTTTCATTTTTTGTGTGTATCTTTTAATGCTTTTTGCATTCTGCCAACTCATTTTTGCGAAACTTTCTGTTTTGAAATCCGACCCATAAAATAAGAGACAGGTAGACTACAGATCAGATTTTCCATTGAAGTCAATGGGGATGGTTTTACAGGTGGACTTTAACAGTTTTCCAATCTGAAATCTGTGTCAAAATCTGACTGTAAAGCCGTGCCATGTAGACACACCCTTAACCAGAAGTGGGAGCCTGAAGCTGGCAAACTCTGTGAAACAGGCAAATGAGAAGCTTTAATGACTTTCAATAGCCTTGGACCAACAAGTTGCATTAATTATTTCATCCTTGCTGAATGTAAAAATCTATAGAGGGTTATCCTACTAACACAACCCCACCTCATACAACCTAATAGAATTTCCTATAAGAGCTAAAGTAGAGAGCCGCTAAGTTTATATGGCTAATAAAATGGAGGACAAAGTGTGGCAAACTCAATGGCTGCCATCTAATTTTAGTGAAATAATTTTGCTAATTTAGTGGCTTCAATGAAACAAAAAACAATTCAGTATTTGTTATAAAGTGTTTGGTAAATTTAACATTTCAGTTATACAGTTTTGCTTCCGTTATTATAGTTAACATTTCATATAATGAAGCTTAAGACCTTTATTATAAGAGCTGTGTCTCTTTTCTTCAAAAGTATTGAATACTGAGAACAAGACCTGTGGATTATATTTGAAACAACCATATCACTTACCTTTTCCACGGTGCTTAGCGTCAAGATGTCAACATGCTCTATCAACTTATACTTTGGGAACATAAAATATTGCTAATAGAAAGCGCCTATGCAGTTTATGAATAAGAGATGAAGATGAAAGGCATTACTACAACACAAAAGGTGGCAACATACTCCAGAAAATTTATGATGTGAATATGTTTACATTGTTGACTGCTTGAAAACCTGATTTGTGGCTGCTAGCTTTCATTGGTTATGCTCCTCTATTTGCAGACTTAATTAAATATTTTTTTACACCACCCTTTTTAAATAATAAATTCAATAAAAAAAGAGAAGAAAAATTTTTAAATTTTGGGAATCTCGGGTTTTCCAAAGTGTCTAGGGGTTTTATTTTGTAGAGAGTGGGCCGCGCTCTCCCCCGCGGGCCCCGCAGGCACATCCGTGGGGCCCTTTTCCCGGGGTTTACCTTCCCCCGGGAGGGTAGGGGCCGCGGAACCAGTGGGGGAGCACTCGCAAAAACTTTTTTTAACCAGCCCCACGTACCTGCACCTTCCCGGGGTCCTTTGCAGCGAGGGGTGTCCCTTTCCCCAAAAGGGGCGCGGGGCGCTGTGTTAAAAATTTTAAAAGGGGCCCCAGGTCCCCAGAAATTTGGCTAATTGCGGGAGATGCCTATTTTTATTTGGTTAGGTCCAAAAGGATTCCTTTGGGCTGGACCCTATGTTGTTTTCCGTCCCTTAAAAAAAAGCTTTCCTTTAAGTGTTTTTCTTGCCTTTTTGTTTTACCCGCTTTTGTACGTTTCCCAAATCCAAAAACCTTTGTGCCCGCCCTGACCTTTTTTCCCCTGCCCAAGGGACTACGGTTCTCATCTGTTGTTTTTCTGAACCTCGCTGCACCCTCGGTTTGCCACCGAAAGCCCGCTCTTTCGGGGTTTTAGCAAACTTTTGGACTCCAGCGAAAGCAAGCCCAATCCGTTTTTGGCGGCGGGTTTTGGGTGAAAACCCGGGGAACCAAAATTTAAACACCCCCGCTCCCCTGGCGTGGTTTTTGGGGCCACCGTTTTGCAGTGGTCCCAAGTGGATAAACAAACCCGGGCCTTTAAAAAGTTGACCCAGCCAGGACCCCGCCAAGGTCCCCCTCCCAAGTCCTTCGGGATCTTTGGGCCCCATTGTTGCCCAGCTGTCGCAGCAGAACGCGAAAACAGGCACAGAAATTTGGGGCCCCCGCTGTCCGCCTTTGATGGGGAAAAATCCTGGGCCCGGGGGCCCCCAGCAGAAACCGTCTTCTTCGCCGGTGGGTTTCCATTCCTCCTCCACCCCCGCTGGAATCAGGGGCCCCGGAAGTTCATTTCCATTGCCCTTTTAAAGTTCTAGGGGGGTTTCGAAGCTTTGCAGAGAATTTCATTCCCCAGTGCCCTGCACGTGGAGTGAGGGCCCGACCATTTCCCCACCCAAAAAGGTAAAAAAGTCGTTTTTTGGTGGTGAGTTTGCTACCCGGGGAAAGGCCCTTTGGCCTGGGCGCCCCCACTCTGGGTTGGGAAAGGGACCCTGTGAAAAGAAAGGCCTACAGGCCTTCCTACGAATTCCCCCAGCGTTTTGAGGAGCCAGGCGGGGCCTCTTCTGCTGAGTGGCCCCTTTTGAACCTTGTCGGGGGAAAATCCCCCAATAGGGGGACTTTGCGGCCCAGTTCCGCACCCTTGTTTTCTGGATACCCGGGAAATGCCCGCTGCCCCCCTTGCCCCACATTCAAGAAGGGTCTGTTTTGCAGTGTTAAGGAGGGCACTTGCAGCTAGAGTTTCTTCCATATTCTCGGGGGCGAACAATCCCCCTTTGGCCCAAAATTGCAAAAAATTTCGTTTCCCACGGAAAAAAAAGGAAGAGCTCCGCCGGGAACGGGAAATGGGCCCACGCCCTTAAAACCGGGACAAACCTTTTTTCCGGCTCCTGTGTTCCAGAGGTTCCGTTTGCCGCTCCCCCGGGGTCCCAACTGGGGGAACCTATGCGGGTTTAGATCGGGCCCAAAAAGAGCGTTCCAAATTTTTCTGGCGGAGAATTTTTTGCCTTGCTGCCCCAGTCTGGACCATCTCCGAAAGGAAGTGTCCACAGCGTCCCCGGGGTGTCGGAAAATGCTTGCCCTGGGAAAGTGTGTAAAAGGCGTTTTTGGGGTTTGCTATTTCCCTCTCCACGATTGATTTTTGCCAGGGGGAAACAACGGTTGGGGTTTTATCTTTCCGGGTTTTTTCCCTTTCCCTGGCTCTGGCTCTCCCGGGGGAACTTTTTTTTAATCCCCTTTCCTTTGGGTTGTCCCTTTTACTGCTTCCCGTGTTCCAATCTGGAGAAGCCCTGCTTATCTTTCCATCAGGGGGGGGAAATTCCTTAGCGACCCCAATTCAGTTTTGTAACCCGGGGCCGTTTCCCTTTGTGTAGGGTCTTGCACAAGGAGAAGATCACTTTTTCCCGTCCTCCCTCGTGTTTCCCCCGGAAAATCCTTTTGGGGGGCAAACTGGCTGCAATGCCCGCCCCTACCCCTGGTTTTGGGAAGGGAACAGGCGGGTTTCCTGCATTGGGGTTTCGTAGTGCCAGAATCTCTTTTTGGTTTGGGCCCCAGGGCCCGGTGCCCCTCTTCTCCACGGGTGGCCATTCAAGCCTCTGCCAGGGCCCCGCCAGCAGAGTATTTAGGATTTTGGGGCGTTATTCTCGGAGAGACAAGCTTTGGGGCGCTTTCAGCCCCCTTGGCCCTTTTGATTTTCCCGATTGACCTCCCCGGAACCAGCCCCCCGTGGGGAAGGGTCTACCCGCTGTCTGTGCCGGAGACTAGACCATGTCCGGCCTTTTAATTCAGGAAAATTTACTGAAAGGCTTTTTTTTGCAAAACCTCCTTCCCCAGCGGTGCCCGGGTTTTTTCTTCATACTGTACAGAACCAAAAATGGTAAATTCAATCCTTTTATTTTTTAAAAGAGGGTAAACAAAATCACGGTAAATTTTCGCAACCCCTAAAAGCTGATCTCAGCTTGGTTGAACCGACTCCGGGGAGAACGGTATTTTCCCAAATTGGGGCCCAAGGGGGAGCCCAAAACCTTTCAGAATTTTGGGGAGGGGGGACGAGTGGAAGATGGAAATTAAAAACTATGAGACATTTCGAATTTCTCGTGAATTTCCCTTTGGCTATAAAAATGCCCCAGCGGATTTCAGGGAAAATTCGTCAATTGGAAAAAAAGGGGGGGGCTGGGACCTTTCTTTACATCTGCGTTCATAGGATATCTAGTCGATATCCTGATTTTGTCTCCCGACATGCAGAAATCATCGGGTACAGGTGCGCCTGGTTTTCCCCGGGTTTGCGTAAACAAAACCCATTTTATGCCCAAAATGGAGAAAAATGTCGGTTCCACCAGGCCCGCCTTACGTTCCTTGGGTACATTTGTCCCCCGATTCGGGGGCTACAGATGGACCCAGCCCAAAAATCTCTGCGGGTTCCCGCAGTGGCACGAAACTGTCGGCCTTTCGGGGGGATTTTCAACGGGTTCCCGGGGTTCGGGGGAAATAAAAAAAGGCAATTCATTTCCCCTTTTTTCCCACACTGGTGGCTCCATTGGGGGCTCTCACTAGGAAGAATGTAAAATCGAGTTGGGTTGGGCCCCCGGGGGGGGGGGAGCTGAGAAAAGCATTCTTGAGGGTAAAAAAGCTTTTTTCCCTTTTAGCAACCCCATATTTTGGGCCCCTCCAGAATCCCGGGGAAAAACCCCTTTTTCTTAGGGTGGATGCCTCTTCTGTTGGGGGGGGGGGGGCGGTCCTTATACAAAGGGGGCCCCAAAGGGGAAGACTTTTCATTTTCGGTTTCTTTTCCCAAAAACCTTCTCAAAGGCGGGAACGGAAAAAATTAGCCATTGGGAGATCGGGAACTGTTGGCCAAAACAATTTGGCTCTGGAGGGAAAAGGAGACATTTGCGGAGGGAAACTCGACACCCATTTGAGTCTTCACTGCCAAAGGGAAACTCCAGTTTTCTCCCCCACGGCCCGCAATTTTAAAAAAACCCCACCAGGCCCAAAGTGGTCACTCTTTTTTCACGTTTCGAAATTTAAGAAACCCCTTCCCAACGGCCGGAAAATGGAAAAGTCAAAAATGGAACGCCCTCTCCCGTGTTTGACGTTTAAAAGGAGAAGGACCAGATCTCAGGGACAAAAAAATTTTCCTGATCGGCTGATCCCCGTGGGTCCCCCTTTGGGTCTTCGTATTTGTCCCAAAGGGCAAAAAAATTTTAGTTTTGGTGGTTTAGGAGAAAAAATTTTTGGGGGAAAGGGGGCATTAAATTCTCTTTGGCCGGCCACCCCCGGGGTATGGAATTTCCCCCGCCCTTTGCCGCGCTAAAGGTGGCCAACCCCTGCTCCGGACGTCAAGGATTTTGTTCTTTTCCCGTGCCCCCGGGCCCGGAAAAAAAGGTTTTAAAGCCATAGGCCCGGGGCCTTTAGGCCCCCTTTCCCATTCCAAATGCCTCATGGACACACAAAAACCCTGGACTTTTATCAGGATCTTCCTTCCTCCTCTGGAAATTTTGTCATTGGGGTTACGGAACCCCATTCTCGAAGTGTAACTTGTGCCACTTCCTGGTTTTTTATTTGGTCCTCAATTGGCCGGGGTCATTTTTTTCCACACATTTTTTCGCCTGCATGGGCTACCCTTTGCACATCGGGCTGATCGGGGCGTTCAATTTGTTCCGATTTTGGTTTCCCTGTGTTCTTTGCTTACAATTTAAGGGGGAATTCTCCTTTACCTACATCCCCAGGGCAAATTGGGGCCCAAGTGGAGAGAGGTTTAAAACAGATTTGGGGGGGAAAACCTGCGTCCCTTTTTTTCCCCCCGGTCACCAGGGGGCCCAAATTTGGGGCCCAGCTTTCTTCCTTGGGTGATTTTTCCTACAAACCATCGGGATCTGACTCTAAAGGGGGTTTCTCCATTTTTTTTTGGTCTTAACCCGGGGTCCCCAAAAACCCCCCCCTCCCCCCTTTGGGAAAGGGTTTTTGAAGTTCCTGCTGTTGGGGTAAACCCAAGTTTTGGTTTTCAGGGGCCTTTTTGGGGGGAGGGCCCCACAAAGCCTTACTCCGGGCTTCGGCCCGCATGAAGACCCAGGCTGACAAGAGAAGGAGATCTTCTCCTACGTTCCTCCCAGGGGATAAGGTTTGACTTTCTTCCAGATACATACGCCTCAAGATCCCCAGCTATAAGTTAGGTCCACGATTTCTGGAACCTTTCAGAGTACTTCGGCAGCTTAATCCGGTGTCCTAAAAGCTCTGCCTACCCCCATCTCTCCGGATTCCAAACGCTTTCTACGTCTCCCTTCTAAAACCCTTGGTCTTGAACTGGTCTCTCAGAGTAATGAGTCACCGTCTCCGGTAGTGGAGTCTTCGGATGTTTTTGAAGTAAAGGACATCTTGGCCATGAAGACCATCAGGGGTAAACGGTTCTTCCTTGTTGATTGGAAGGGCTTCGGTCCCGAGGAGAGGTCCTGGGAACCGGAGTCTAATATTTTGAACCAAGATCTTGTTCGCAGGTTCCTTCGGCCTAAGAAGAGGGGGAGACCTGAGGGGAGTGGGTTACTGTAGCGAGTGACACCCCGCTCCGGCCCGCGGGCCATAGGCACACCCGTGCGCCCTCTCCGGGGTCCCTGCCCGGGACGGGTAGCGCCGCTGGCCACGGGAAGAGCTGCGGGCGCACTCGCTCTAACTACTTACCAGATCATGTTCCTGCTCCGTCCGCGTCCTCTGCTGGCGCTCACCCCCATTCCCTAGAGTGCGCGCGCGCCCGTTCTTGTAAATTTAAAGGGTCAGCGAGCCAGTAATTGGCTAATTGCCGGGTGCTGCCCCTATATATTGGTTCGGTCCACGGGACTTCCTTGCTGGATCTATGTTGCCCCGTACCTTAGAAAAAGCGTTCCTAAGTGTCTTCTTGCCTTGCCGTGTACCCGACCACTTGCAACGTTTCCCGACTCTGAACCTTTGCTGCCTGCCCTGCCCTTCTTGCCTGTCCACGACTACGGTTCTCGTCTGATGATTCTGTACCTCGCTGCACCTCGGCCGTCGCCGCAAGCCCGCCACGTTAGGGGTAGCGACTTGGTAGGACTCCCACTGCAGCAAGTCCATCCCGCTTTGAGGCGGGCTCTGGTGAAAACCGGGACCTACTTACACTCCGCTCCCTGGCGTGGATGTTGCCACCGCTTGCGGTGGTCCAGTGGATCCACTAACCCGGCTGTTACAATTTCTTATGGGGTTTTTTCATCTTATTTCTATGGCTTATCTTAAATAGGTGAGACTTAGTAAAATAGAGTGGTCCCATGTTGACCAGAAAAATCAATGTAATGTTTCTAACAATTTTGTCCAAAAACATTATTTTAAGTGTGATACCTTTATTGTCTAACTAGAAAAGTAGATTTAAAAGCTTTTACAACAAAGACAAGTTTAAAAAAAAAAATATTGACTGACACCAGCACAGCACTTATACACCGTTAAAATTTTGAAAATTCCCCAAGATAGGCCTTCAATATTAGATTGATGGGAGTCTGTCTCTCGGCACCCCCACATCAGCTCATTGAAGGGGCAGCGGTGTGATTTTGAGCAATGGCATTGCAGCATGGTTCTATTCAACTATGGCAGTTAAATGAGGTCTGATCAACTCATTGTAACAACTAACACGTTGAGGCAGATTTTTTAATAATGTGTAATACTTTGACAGTGGAAACATAGATTAGACAGTCTTACACTGTGCCACACCTATCATAGAGTTGATAGATTGGTGAAAGTTCAGACAGTCTAATCTATGCTTACAATATATATTAGTAAACTCACTTAATGCCACAAATTGCTTCTATATTTTGGCACACTATTGTGCATGGTAAGCCATCCCAATTTTCCATGAAGTCATGCCCTATTTACCAAGATCACGTCAGAAAACATGCAAAGGGTCTAGAAACTTTCAAAGACGCATAATAAATGTGTTGTAAAGCATGTGTGCCAGTATTTTTAGTGCAAATTGCACCAGATTTCTTGTTCAATTGTCATAATAAATGTGCCCCAAAAGTGTCATTAGTCTTTAAACATTTTTAAGTAACATTTGGGAGTACATGTATGGTAGATTTTAACCCCTTAAGGACCTAGGTTTTCTTTTTGGTTGACAGGTTAGTTTTTAACTTCTCACCTTCCAAGAGCCATAACTTTTTTATTTTTCCATCTTCATAGACATATGAGGGCTTTCTTTTTGTTGGAAAAGATATACTTTCTAATGCTGTAATTTACTGTACCATAGAATATACTGAGAAACTAAGTGGGACAAAATGTGAAAAAAACATACTTGCGGCACGTTTGCAGGGATTTTTTTTACACCGTTGACTCTCCAGTATAAATTATGTGTTCTCTGTTTTCTACAGATAGATATGAATCCGGCAATACCAAACATGTATGATTTTAGTTATGTTTTGGTACTTTAAAAAAATATAAACACTTACTATTTTTAACATTTTTGCTGTGGTGCCATTTTCTGCAACCAATAAATTTTTGGAACTAGCACCTACGTACTTAACTGAAGGGGCATTTTTTGTGGGATGAAGTGTAATTTTTATTGGTAGCAGTTTGGAATACACTTTTTTGATCAATTTTATTCCAGTTTTTAGGGAGGCGGCGATATCAAATATGTGTAACTTTTTTCTTACTTTATTTTTTTTATTTGTAAAATGGCAAAAGGGGCTGATTTGAATTTGTTATATTTTTTTACACTTTTAAACATTTTTTTTTTTTTACTTTAACATTAAGTCCCCCTAGGGTGCTTCACCACTAGTGGGCGCAATCATTTATACAGCCTAATGCATTATATAGACAATGCATTAGGGTGTACAAAGATGGCAGTTTTACTACTTCTTGTCTGGGCAGGAAGTAGTAAAACAGAACACATGGCAGTGATGGAAGTCTTCAGCAGGTTTCCAGCTGTCATGTTAAGTGATCGTGAAACAGTGATCTCGCCAATGATGTCCCAATCAGAGTGAGGAACGTAGCACAGCATCGCTGTGTCTAAGGGGTGTTAGCTGTAATTAGCAGCCTTCACTCGCAGGCCATGTAGCTGCATCGCGTTGAGATCCCGCTGCAAAACATCATACTGGCACTGGGACATAAGTTAGCATCCAGTGTCATTAAGGGGTTGAAGAAGGTAATTTAAAATTCAGTATTACATTTTCTATGAGATTACCAAAAACATAATGGGCCTCATTTATCAAAACTGTTAAGTAGTAAGACTGTATTTATTGCCCATAGTACCAATCAGGGTTCAGCCTTAATTTCTTATAAAGCTATGGAAAAATTAAAGCTGAGCCCTGATTGGTTGCTATGAGCAATAAAGACAGTCTTGCTACTAGACAGTTTTGATAAATGAGGCCCATTTTTTAATTGAAATAAATAATGTTAGCTAGTGTTGGTTTTTATTTCTTTTCTGACAGGCCATCCAGGGGTGCAACTAGAGAAGTCGGGGCCCCACAGCAAACTTTTGAATGGGGCCCCTCTCCTGCATTCTGAACATTTACTAGGTACACTTTAAGTCATGCAGTTATTTTAATACAAGAACATAACCCCCTATACTATCACCATCGTACTGCTACAACAAATCCACTATAAATGACCAACATTAACAATAATGTACAAATGAGGACATGAATATACCACAAGTGCACTACCACAAATTACCACCACATAGTGACTGAATAATAATACTATACTATTACTGAATAAAGATCAGTATACAAAGACCAATATTACCGCTACATAGTAGCTATATATTGGCATGTACCAGTGTACACAAGCTCTGCAGACTGTATATTATTGCCATACAGTGACCAGATAGTGGTAGATACCAGTGTACATAGGCTCTGCAGACACATATTATCACAAAACAGTGACCATATAGTGGTAGATTTCAGTGTACAGAGGGTCTGCAGACTTTATATTACTACAGTACCATGCAGCGCCCATATAGTGGAATACACCAGTGTACACAGACTCTGCTGACATATGAATGATTACAGTCCTTATGACTCTCAGGGGACATTTCTCTGACCAGTCGTTGACTTTCCCTTTTGTTCTACATCAGGTCCAGATCAACATGATGACTTCTCCCGGCCACCACTCGTCACTGCAAATTTGGACACAAATATCTTAGAATCCTCACTTTTCCAGGTGAGGATTTCCAGGTTTTCATTGGTGGTAGGATTGATTTAGGTGGGTTATAGGGCCCATATAGCTAGGTAGGCAGGGTTTAGGGCGTTATAGGGGCCATATAGGTAGTCAAGCAGGGTTTAGAGTTGGTTATAGGGGCCATATAGGCCGACAGGGATTAAAGGAGTGTTATCGTTTGAGCTGCTCGTGCTGTTCAGCTAATTTTCTCAGATTGAGTTTGAAATCCAGGGCCGTGTCTCTCCTGTCAGCAGGCTTGTCTCTCCTCCCAGGAGGTGTGTCTGTCCTCACTGAAGAACTGTGACATCATCATTTTGTTTGAAGCAGGGGATGCAGAAGGTTGTCTGGATATAACAGCTCTGTAGCCTCCTGCCTGTCTGCAGCCTTGAGGCTCCAAACTCCAGCAAGCACCTGTCATATGTTTTAGTTTACACACAACTGAAAGCCAGAAGCTGTTACTTCTAGTGGTGTTCATCCAAATTGTACTGACAACAGGCAGAGATCTTTACTCAACTACAAATGTCAGCATCAAGTAAAGATCTCTGCTAGCTGTCAATGACATGTGAGTGAAAACAATGGGGGGAGAAATAACTCAGCTTTGAGAGAAGGTCCTGCTCAGCTTGTAACTAAATTGGGCTGGTGGCGCAGAGGTAGAGCAGTGGTAGACTATTGCTTTTACAACGAAGGGGTGAGGAATATCCCTCACAAGGTATATTCCCCCCCCCTAAATTCTACATATATGTAGAGAGACATAAAATATATATGTCAATATCTATAATGATATATATACACATACATAGCTCCTCTATATCATGTCTCATCCCCCAGAATATATGCATTGTATCACATATGTTGGAAGTGCTTGGTGTGACTGCAAGGATAGGACACTATATAGGGGAGCTTTGTGTGTGTATATGAATACAATTATAGATGTCTACACATATATTTTCATATCTTTACATATGTGTACAATTTATAAAAGAAAAAAAAAAAAACTACTGATGGGGTTTGAACTCCTAACCTCTGTCTTACAGACCTGATCAGCTAAGCACTGTACCACACAAGCAGCTTATACAGACACACTGTTGAATCCTTATGTTATACACTACAGGCGAGAACGTCAGAAGGAGGCGGGGCTTGCATTCGATCTGAGGAACAGAACGCCTTCTTTTCCAAGTAGCAGCTTAAGGACTGGATCTGTGAGGAGGTTAATCAACCTCTTGGCAAAATGCATAAAAATAAAATTTAACCATTATTTTTTAAGCTGTTTACTTTAAAATATGTGCTTACTATTTATTACCTGTATTGTTAAAAACATAAACACTGATTATAATTTATCATTATGGTCTTTTTTCATTAGTTCGAAGCTACCTGCAGACTTTCTCCACTACAAATTTATGCTCAGGACTTATCAAACTGCCCTTCACAGCGCCAAACAAAAATATTTCACCTCCCTCATGGCAACCTTACACAACAACCCTTAACGCCTGTTTGACACCATCCACTCCCTTCTCAGGCCTAAAGCTCAGGCCCCGGTCTCTGACCTCCATGCTGAAGACCTGGCCACTCACTTCAAAGAGAAAATTGACAAAATCCGGAAAAACATCTCATCTCAAACCCCAAGCAGCAGCCATCTGGTCCCTCCCCGCACATCCCCCACTCTACTCTCAGCTCTTGACCCGACGACAGAAGAAGAATTGTCCAGGCTTCTGCTGTCTGCGCGCCCCACCACCTGCTCTAGTGACCCCATTCCCTCCCACCTTATCCAGACTATTTCTCCAGCTATCATCTCTCACATAACTGCAATCTGTAACCTCTCTCTCTCCACTGGGATCTTTCCATCTTCCTTTAAACATGCTGTTATAACTCCCTTACTGAAAAAGCCCACTCTGGACCATCCTGCGCTGATAACTACCGACCAGTCTCTAACCTGCCCTTCATCTCCAAACTCCCGGAACGCTTGGTCTACTCTCGCCTAATTCGCTATCTCTCCGCTAACTCTCTTCTTGACCCTCTGCAATCAGGTTTCCGCACCTTACACTCCACGGAAACGGCTCTAACTAAAGTCTCCAATGATCTCCTAACAGCTAAATCTCAGGGCAACTACTCATCGTTGCTTCTTCTGGATCTCTCTTCAGCGTTTGACACTGTTGATCACCAACTTCTCCTCAGCATGCTCAGCACCATTGGCCTCCAGGACACTGCTCTCTCTTGGTTCTCATCTTACCTTTCTAACCGCTCCTTCAGTGTCTCATTTGCAGGTTCTACCTCCTCTCCTCTTCCTCTTGCTGTCGGGGTTCCTCCGGGATCCGTTCTTGGTCCTCTCCTCTTCTCAATCTATACTGCCCCCACTGGACAAACCATCAGCAGATTTGGCTTCCAGTACCATCTCTACGCTGATGACACCCAATTATACACCTCCTCCCGAAACATCACTCCTGCTCTGCTACAAAACACCAGGGACTGCCTGTCTGCTGTCTCTGACATCATGTCCTCCCTGTATCTTAAACTGAACCTCACTAAAACTGAACTTCTAGTCATCCCACCATCTACTAACAGACCTTACCCTGCCCTTTCTGTCTCAGTGTGTGGCACCACCATAACTCCTAGGCAGAAGGCCCGCTGGCTTGGGGTTATAGTTAGAGATGGGCAAATTGATTCTAACGAAGTGGAATTCGTTTAGAATTTCAGGAAAACTTCGGTTCGGAACGAAGTCGAACTTTGGGGTACTTCGGGTGAACGAAGTGTGCTTTTGATTGATAAAATGGCTGCGAGCACATGGCGCTACATTGGGCAAAGCACTCTGGGTGGAAGAAGGGCATAGCCTGCATGACGTGCAGAGGTGAAGCCAATCAGAGACCGGCGGGATTCTGTGACGTCACCGCCACTATATAAGCCCGGGCGCGACGCTGGGAGCGCATACCGCTCTCACTGTACTGTTCAGGGTAGGTGCTGCCGCGGCTGATAGCTCTTAATGAAGAATTGATTGTTATATAGCGATTTCTGTGGGGTGTCTCAGCTTGTCTCAGAGGACTGTTCTTCTTAATGTTCTATTTTAAATTTTTTTTGGGGTATTGTATCTGAATCCAGTGTGCGTCCACTGCAGCTGCTATACATTCAATATCCAAGTGGGAATCTAAGCCATTTCCCTGTTGTATTCATTTAAAGAAACAGCGTTTTTACAATACAAATACCACTTCATTTTGGCTGCTAATTCTTTTGGGCAATTCACCAGGGGTTAATTAAGCTTGTTTTGCTGGTGTGCTGCCCCAAAGAAACCGTCTTTTTTCAACCCCAAAATTATACATTTTTCCTGTAGCCTAATTCACAAGCAAAGTTAATTACAACTGTATCTCTGTTGTTGGCGTAGAAAACAGCATTGTAACACGTACAAAGCATGTTTGTGCGGCTCAATTCTTTGGCGCAATTTAATCCAGGGTTAATTAAAGGGTTGTTTTGCGTGGCTGACAAAATAAGCCGTCTTTTTCAACCCAAAATATATCATTTTTCCTGTAGCCTATTTCACAAGAAAAGGAAAATTACAACTGTTTCTCTTGTTGTGTGGCGTAGAAAACCACGCAATTGTAACACGCTACAAAGCTACTATTTTTGTGCGGCTCAATTCTTTGGTGCAATTTACATCCAGGGTTAATTAAGCGTTGTTTTGCTGGTGTGCTGACAAAAAAAACCGTCTTTTTCAACGCCAAAATATATACATTTTTCCTGTAGCCTAATTCACAAGCAAAGGTTAATTACAAATGTATCTTTGTTGTGTGGCGTAAAAAAACACGCAATTGTAACACGCTAAAAAGCTACTGTTTGTGCAGCTCAATTCTTTGGCACAATTTACACCCAGGGGTTAATTAAGCGTTGTTTTGCTGGTGTGCTGACAAAAATAAACAGTCTTTTTCAACGCCAAAATATATACATTTTTCCTGTAGCTAATTCATGTCCGAAGGTTAATTAAGCCTGTTTGTGTTTTACATTCAGTAAAACACACAGTGTTTTTAAACGCCCACATACAAGTAAATTTTTCCTGGCCATTTTTGGAGCGCAATTTTTACCCCAAGGGTTACCAAGCTTGTTACGGGTTCATTTGGAGTCAAAAACAGGGTGTATATTTATCATTACAGATATCATCATAAAAACAGTGTCTGTACATTTTAGAACAAACAGTATGTCAGACAGAGAGGTGGCAGGCTCTGCACCTGCGAGTGGCAGTGGCACAAAACATTCCTGGAACAGGCCCAGGTCGCAGCACAGCAAGGGGAGTCGCAGCAGGGGTCACTCGGTGAGGCAAACTGCCGCTGTATCTAGCGGCCGTGTGTTGTTCAGAAACCCCAAGGGTTCTTGATTGGTTGACTAGGTCATCCTTTTCCCTCCCAGATGACATTGACAACTCCAGCCAAGAGTTGGTGGGAACTCGGGAACAACCCTTAGTTGGCATGGCCCGGGAGCGGGTCAGCGGCCCTCACCTGTCCTCAGCCCCCCCTCTGTCCCATCCAGTTCCCTCAGCAGAGATCTACTATGTGGTCTGGGCTCAGCGCCACTATATAGCGAGGATGAACAAATTGAGGAGGGCAGTCAGCAGTTACTTGGTAGCGAAGAAATGGGGCCAATATGCTCTGCTTCTTGTAGTAGGCGGCAAAGTATAGATATGGAGAGTGGCATGGGAAGTCATGTTGTGAGAGGTCAGCCTCGGCTTACCAAGACCGGTGATGAGGACAGCAGTGACAATGAAACACAAATAGATGATGATGTAGCCGATCTCATTTGGGAGCCGGGTGAGGCAAGGGCTTCATCATCGTCAGGAGAAGAGGGTGTGAGCTTGCGCGTCAGGCAGCAGCGCAGCCAGAAAAGTGGGTCGTGGTGGCCCGTGAGTCAGCAGGATAGCAGCAGTGTGAGGTCGGGAGCCAAGCGGCCACGAGTAAAAAAACCCGCTTCGCAGGTCCAAGAAAGTTAGCGGCACAGGGGCTCAGCGAGGGCAGCGGCGGCAGTAGTCGTTGGCGGTAAAATCCGTTTACTCGTCGGTGTGGCAGTACTTTGCTAAGACACCGGAGGAGCCGAATAGGGGTATATGTAGATTCTGTGGGCAGAAATTTGAAGCGTGGCCAGGGAGCTAACGTTGGCACAACGGCCCTGCGTCAACACATGCAGCGTCACCATCCGGTGGCCTGGGAGAAACGTGGCTCAGATGTGGTGGTCCATCCTGCCGCAGCAACAGCAGCAGCAGCAGCGCCCAGTGGCACGCATGTATTGAAGCCAGTCGGGCTCCACCACCTCTGCAGAAGGGAGCTGTTTCTCTTTGATATCATCTCCCGGTCCAGATGCTCCTGCTCCTCACTATCATGGCGCCGGGCAGTCGTTCAGTGAGGCGATTGCAAAAGAGACAACAGTATGCGTCCCACCATCCTACGGTGCAGCAGCTGCCCTTGCTCCTGCCCAAAGTTGTTGGTATTGAAAGTCCCTCCCTTTCCAAATGGTGGACTCTGCACCATTCAGAGAACAAATGGCTTGTGCCGAGCCGAGGTGGTGTGTTCCAAGCCGTAATTTATTTTCCAAAAAGGCAGTCCCAGCACTTCACAAATATGTAGAATGGAAGGTGGGCCAGTCCTTGAGCTTATCGGTTTGTTCCACGGTGCACGGCAGCGCGGACGTCTGGGGCTGTAAACTAGGTCAGGGCCAGTACATGTCCTTTAGGGCCCCACTGGGTGAATGTGCTTCTCCCCAGGCAACCAACAACTTGGACAGGAGACGCCGCTTTCTCCTCCACGTTGTAAAAACTGCTACACCTGCGCAAATGTCCGCCTCCTCCTCCTCCACCTTCACCCCATCTCAGCCTCCACAAGTACTGCTCCTTTCCATACCACATGTGTAGGCACAGCGTGTCACGCAGTTCTACACCTGGCTTGCCTCGGCGAATGAAGTCACACAGGTGAGGAACTGCTCCGCGGGCATGCAGCAAGAAAACGATGTGTGTCTTTCTCCGCGCCAACTGCAAATCGGAACCATGGTGATGGACAATGGGAGGAACATGGTGTCCGCGCTGCCACCGAGGAGGGATGGTCCATGCGCCCTGCATGGCGCAGTGTTCCCAAACTGGTTGTGAAAAGGTTCCTGAAGTCTCCACTGATCTTCAGCAGATTCTGAAAATGGCCCGGGAAAAAAGTGCATGCACTTAAACCATTCGTACAAAGCAAGGAACACCCTCCTCGAGTTGCAGCGGCAGAACGGCCTCCCCAACCACTCCCGATATCGATGTTTCCACCCGCTGGAATTCCAAACTTGCACATGTTGGACCGATGTTTGAACAGAGAAAGGCCATTAACGATTTTTTGATGATCCCGGCAGACAGAAGTACTCCCTGTGTAAATTTGATGTCAGCAGTGGCAGCTCATGCGTGACACCTGCCGTTTGTTTAGGCCATTCGAGGAGGCGACGTTATTTGTCAGTCGCCAGGACTACGGGATGAATTTAAAGTCATTCCACTGCTTCATGTCCTGGAACAGATGCTGAAAAATCGTCTGGGCAGGGGACTGGAGACGTGGCGACTACATCTCGTGGCCACATGAGTCCCGGGGGGGACTGAAATGGAGGAGGAGGGAGGAAAGGCATTGGAGCAGATGCTTGTCTGGTGAAATGAATGGATTTTCTACCCCGGTGACAAGAGAGGAGGAAGCAGCTGGAGGAGGTGGATGGAGATGAGGAAGACGAGGCAGATGACCCCCCAAACACCGTGGCAGTATAGAGTGGAAATGGAGGCAGGGAGCCCCTCGGAGTCACTTTGCAGATGGCCCGCAGCATGCTTTTTGCCTGGCTAGTGACAGCCGAATAGTCAGCATCCAGGGAGAGGGATGACTTCTGGCTCTCCACCCTATTGGACCCTCGCTACTGGTCCAAAATGGGAGCCTTTTTCCAGCTATTGAGAGGGAGGACAAACTCAAATACTATAGGGAAATCCTCCGTAATCAGTTGGCCGCTGCCTATGTGCGGCATCGTCCCTCCTTGACAGGTCTGACCGGGGGGTTCCTCAGCGCTCACATATACTGCCGCGTCTGCTGGGGAAGGTGGGGGGGTAGGAGCAGTACCGCTAGAGTCATGATGAGCAGCTTCCCCTTCCCCCCGCCTAGTGAGGAGGGCAGTTGCCAGCAGCAGCAGGACCTGGAGCAGTCCCTGAACCAACAGGTTGTGGCCTACTTGGACAGCACTCTGCCACCTCAGTTAGAAGATCCCGTGGACTTTCTGGGCAGCCAAACTGGATGTGTGGCCGCAACTTGCCGAGTTTGCAGTCGAGAAGCTGTCCTGCCCGGCCAGTATGTGGCATCAGGAACGGGTGTTCAGTGCGGCGGGGTCCATCGTTACCCCAAGGAGGAACCCCCTTGTCCCGGGAAATGGGGGAACGACTGACCTTTGTCAAGATGAATCGGCGTGGATGGCCAGGGTTTCCACAACCAATGACTTAGGCGTCAGTCTCGGTTCAAACTACCTGCCTCAGCCACTATTCTGATGCCGCCACCCGCCTGATGTCACCCCAAACTGCTGCCAGTTTCTCCATCTGCCTACCACCATCTTTTTCCAGGACTGGTATTGCCACCACCTCAAAAACTCTGGGCATTGTGCCCCTCTATGACCTCATGCTGCTGCTGCTGTTGCTGTTACATCCACACTGTGTCATTGTGCCACTCTCTGACATCATGCTGTTGCTCCTGCCGCCGTCCCCCTCAAATCTTGTCATTGTGCCCCTCTGTGGCCTACTCCTTTTTTTGCCACCTCCAGAATTTGTCATTGTGCCACTGTCTGACCTATGCTGCTGCTGTGGCTGCTGCCATGTCCTCCACACTGTGTCATTGTGCCACTGCCTGACCTCATGCTGCTGCCGCCTGCCTACGTCTCAGTCATTGTGCCACTCTGTGGCTTCCTTTTGTTTTGCCCCCTCCAGAATGTCATTGTGCCACTCTCTGAAACCCCATGCTGTGGCGTGACTCCTGCCGTGCCCTCCACACTGTGTCATTGTGCCACACTGTGGCCTAATACTGTTTTGCCACCTGTCATTGTGCCACTGCCTGACCTCGTACTGCTGCTGTTGTGACCTCTACACTGTGTGATTGTGCCAAATCTGTGGCCCTAATACTGTTTTGCCACCTCCAGAATGTCATTGTGCCACTTTCTGACCTCAAAGCTGCTGCTGAGGCTGCTGCCGTGTCCTCCACACTGTTGTCATTGTGCCCCCTGCCTGACCTCATGCTGCTGCCGCCGTGACCTCGCTCTCAGTCATTGTGCCATTCTGTGGCTTCCTCCTGTTCTGCCACCTCCAGAATGTCATTGTGCCACTGCCGGACCTCTTACTGCTGCTGTTGTGCCTCCCCCTCCCCAGTCATTGTGCCACTCTGTGGCCTAGTCCTGTTTTTGCCACCTCCAGAATGTCATTGTGCCATGCTAACCTCATGCTTCTTTCCGCCGTGACCTCCGCTCTCAGTCATTGTGCCATTCTGTGGCTTCCTCTGTTTTGCCACCTCCAGAATGTCATTGTGCCATGCCTGACCTCATACTGCTGCTGTTGTAAACTCTACACTGTGTGATTGTGCCACTCTGTGGCCTAACACTGTTTTGCCACCTCCAGAATGTCATTGTGCCACTGTCTGACCTCATGCTGCTGCTGTGGCTGCTGCCGTGTCCTCCACACTGTGTCATTGTGCCACTTTCTGACCTCATGCTGCTGCTGTGGCTGCTGCCGTGTCCTCCACAACTGTGTCATTGTGCCACTTTTTGACCTCATGCTGTGCTGTGGCTGCTGCCGTGTCCTCCACACTGTGTCATTTTGCACTGCTACCTCATGCTGCTGCCGCCGTGACCTCCGCTCTTCATTTGCCATTCTGTGGCTTCTTTTTTTGCCACCTCCAGAATGTCATTGTGCACTGCTACCCCATGCTGCTGCCCGTGACCCCCGTCTCATCATTGTGCCTTTCTGTGGCTTCCTCCTGTTTTGCCACCTCCAGAATGTCATTTGTGCAACTGCCTGACCTCATACTGCTGCCGCCGTGACCTCCGCTCTCAGTCATTGTGCCACTTTTGTGGCTTCCTCGTGTTTTGCCACCTCCAGAATGTCATTGTGCCACTGCCTGACCTCATGCTGCTGTGGCTGTAGTGAAGCGATTCTAAGAGCGGCGGCAGTCAACTGCGTGTCATACTAAAACACAACATTGTATGAAGACCAAACCAAGCTCCCTCTGCATATTTAAGCATGGCACAAAGTTCTTACAGCACCCTGCAGGCTCTGTGCAGCCTGGAAAAAGCTGCTTTTAACGCGATTCGTCCCGAAGTAATTCGGACCGAATTTATTTTTGTCGGAAAATTCGGCAAAGTGACCGAATCGAATTTTTGAGAAATTCGCCCATCTCTAGTTATACTAGATTCCGATCTGTCTTTCATCCCCTATATCCAATCCCTTGCCCGCTTTCCTGTCCCTGCACCTCAAGAACATCTCCAGAATCCGCCTTTTTTTCACTGTGGAAACAAACTCAAAAATCTCATTGTTGCTCTTATTCCCTTCTCGTCTCGACTACTGTAACTCCTTGCTTATCGGTCTCCCTCTGTGCAAACTCTCCCCTCTCCAATCTGTCCTGAATGCAGCAGCCAGGCTTGTCCTTTTTTCCAGCCGCTATACTGATGCCTCTACGCTGTTCAGTCACTGCACTGGTTGCCTATCCAGTTCAGGATACAACATAAACTCATCACTTCACTCATAAAGGTCTCCACACGGTGCTCCTCCTACATCTCCCCCTCATCTCCGTCTACCACCCTACCCGCTCTCTCCGCTCTGTGATGATATCAGGTTACACTCATTCAATCATCCGAACCTCCCATGCCGTCTCCAAGACTTCACACGTGCGGCAAACCCGTTCTCTGGAACATGCTACCGCGGGGGGATCAGGCACACTTTAGAACTTTCATAGCTTTAAAAAACGCCCTGAGAATACATCTTCTCACTCTAGCCTACCAGAATCCCTCATGCTAACCCCCCCCTTCCCCACATCCCTAGCGCACTCATCTCATTTTTGGACTTAACTGTT